>VCRD01001232.1:102095-120474 GCA_006783055.1 Trinorchestia longiramus
CAATATTGAGTAGAGCAGCGCGTGCAGTATTGAGTAGAGCAGCGCGTGCAGTATTGAGTAGAGCAGCGCGTGCAGTATTGAGTAGAGCAGCGCGTGCAGTATTGAGTAGAGCAGCGCGTGCAGTATTGAGTAGAGCAGCACGTGCAGTGTAGGATCATTGAAGTCATGTCTGGTTCAGCAGTTAATAGTCTTAAGGAGAACATACCATTTCTTTTAAAAGGAACTTGAGCTTAAAGTTCTCTGACTGTTATTTTTTGAATGAGTGAAATAATTCTCTGTCGATTTATCTGAATCTACGTGCGTATTTTATTATATTTGTTACTTTTTTCTCATTTTAGACAGCGTATAATTATGCGTGTATGAAGTGTCAATTATAGTCGCTGTCGTAAATTCGAAATTGCTTTGTATGGTTACATCCAGAAATTCGATTTACATGCGTGTTCTGTAGTATGAATATCTGCATTTTGTTACTATTCTTAAATCTGTTCAAACTTCGAAGTAAGTTGCAGGTACGCTGCTTTAAGGTGTTTCAGCGTTGTGTATATTCGTTCAACGGTAGTTGTAACAGTGTCATTGGGCATCAATGAAATAAGAATTTCTGTATGAAATAAAAACTTCTGTATGAAATAAACTCTACGCGCGTAGTTCTTATTTCATACAGAACATCTGCTGCTTGTGTACGGAGGAAACAGCTTGCAACTCTGCAAGGTGTGCGGTGCGGTTAGTTGCTCGTGGCACGTGGTGGTGTAGGGTGCGCGCTGCTGCTATCTAGCAGGATGCTCCACGTGCACCTACAGGAAATCAGTTGCACTTGATGAAAATGCTTCTCCTTAGAAAATGATTGTGTGTTATGTTTCAGTTGAAATGTATTTCCTTCTTACTGGGTGTGACTTTTACTCGTTGTGGTTTGCCATGAATTCTTTGATGAATTCAAATTCAAGAATTTAATAGAAAGATCGTGAAGTGATGAAATTTAATGATATTTCTATAACTGATACGGCATGCCTGGTGCAACCATATTCATAGAAAGCGAAAATACTGTAGGTAGTTAATATTTACAAGTATCATAGCCGACAATAATGAACTCCTTCCAACCTAGCCGTCTTTTGAGAGAGATTTCCGTATATTTGCTTGTTGATGTAATGCGAAGTACTCAGAAAAACAAATACCTTAAAGTATGTTCCTAATATAACGCATAACAGCAGTCACATTCTCTGTGACGCTCAAATATTTCACGAGGCAATGACCGGAAACCAGAGTCTCAAAGCGCCAAAACACGCGTGGCGCACACAGAAAATCCTACCTCACAGCAAACCAATTGCGCCAAAGACTTCGAGTCTTTTTAAGTAAAACTTGCAACTTTACCAACTATGCTGAGGTACTTTTAATAGGTAATCATGATGTATCATATGAAAATATGATGTTCGATATCACAAACTGAACGTCGGAGGCTAGTTTTGGCGGCAACACCTGCGTGTGAAGTGGTTATCCTTGGAATGGTTGTGCAATGAGGCTGCCTAGCAGCGCTTGTGAATGGAGCGTACGCGAGCTCGCTGTGCAGCCAACTTTCCAACTCATTTTCTTGCACGTTTTGTCGCCATCCTTCATACTAGTAAACACTAACTTCTCTAGAAAAGGAAGTTTTCTTTATTTTGGCATTTCGATAGTTTTTATGCAGGAGGAACATGGGCTTCGTTAATTGTTTCAACTGAGTAAATATAAGGAATGAGTGAATATTGATTCATTGATGCATCATTTTTCATTGTGACGCCCCAGTGCTTATTTCATCTGGTAACTAGTTGCTTCATGTAGTAACTTTTACTATTTTGGAATAGAATATGTTCATGGACAGGTTGTGAGTACGATTTCATGTTTCACATAGTAGTACGACCAATCTTATACACGTATAACTTGCGTACATTTTTTTAAAGTAAGTTCTTTGAAACTGGAAAAAAGAAGTTTGATTACATCACTGATACAAAACTCCAAGTTTTGTCCTATCAAATACTTAAACGTGAATTATTTCGCGTGCGAATTAGTTGTATTTAGCATTTCTTTATTGTAGAGCCCTGTTAGAAATTAGTCGTGGGGATGTCCTTCGAATGTGCATTCATTTTGTTTTATTCTTTAAATTTTGTTGCAGAAATGACCTATTGAAGGATACATTAGAATCGGTAAAAATGTATTCTGTTGAGCGGTCCATGAGTTTGACTATACGTGCGGTGGACTTGGTGTACACCACGTGTGAGGGTAGGTCTAGTGAGAACACAACTCAGGTGCAGTGAGTAAGTGCTGCGGCTATGACTCCTTGACTCACCGGTACTCATCATCTCACCTGGATCACGGAACGGAACTCTTCAGGACGCCTCGCTTTTACGAGCTCTTGTGCTCTCCTCGTAAATCAGGACAAAATTGAAATTTTGTGCTTTCTTTTGATGCTGATAAATATTAACGACGTTTGAACGGAGTCGTAATGGCCTTCTACTGAAGTGCTACACATGTAAAGAATTGTCCTGCAACGGTGTCTTCAGATAATTGTTGACACAGAAATTCATAAACTTTGTTCTATGTGTTATTC
Source organism: Trinorchestia longiramus (assembly GCA_006783055.1). NCBI lineage: Eukaryota > Metazoa > Arthropoda > Malacostraca > Amphipoda > Talitridae > Trinorchestia > Trinorchestia longiramus. The sequence continues at coordinate 104,674 of VCRD01001232.1, forward strand.
CAGTTGCAATAATTGCTGTACTGCCCGCAACGTGCGAGCTAATAAATGCGATCGGCTTGTCAAAGCTAACCAATGACGGAGGTGTTGGATTTTTGTTCGCTACCTGAACTCAGTTTGTAGGCTTCATTTGTTTTGATGCTTTTATTTATGATTGATTAGAATCTCCCAAGCGCATGTCTTCGCGTTAGAAACTTTCGCATTTTAGTCCCTTCATAATTCTAGTTCAGTAAATGTATTTACTAGTTTTGATTTGGTAGTGCTAAATTTTGGAATGTTCATCATTTCAATACATTTTAAAACTGAGTGAAAACTTGTCCCTGTGTGTATAATTATAGTAGTCGGTGGTGCGTGTAGCTGTATCATGTAACGCGTCACACTGCGTTTGTGTCACGCGCTGCTAATATGAACGGAGCGCCGCCCCCTGACGTAGGTGACCGCTACAGGAGTGCGTGTATGGGGGGCCCGAGACCTCGACACCGAGGGGGTCCCCCTCTCCACCGCCCAGCGTCCCGCCAGCACCTCAACTACCCCCCAATGTACTCGGTTCCTCGACCCTACATGCATCAGGTCTGGCCCCCACCACCTATGCGATCTTACCCCCAGTACCGATCTCCTTTCGGTGGGGGACCCCCACCTTCCTCTATGCAGGGTGGCCCACACCATCCCGACCATTCTGGCTATCACGATCCTCGTTCTAGTGTTCCGTATCCTCCATTTGATAACTGGTCTCCGTATGCCTGCGGCTCAGCTCGCCGCAGCCTCCGCTTCCCTCATCACAGTTCTAAATTTTCGTACTCTCGCAAGGGCGCTTTCCGTTTTTATGATGGTAGCCCAGGACATACAAATATGGACCAGGATATGTCACCCACCAGCTATGAACCCTCCGGCACTGATATCGAATCAACAGCCACGGGGAACCACTCTCTACCCGAAGAAGTGGACCACCAAATGGCACAGTTGAGTATCACCCATAAAAATAGGTCCGCATATAAAGAACGTCCCATCGTGAGTAGGATGACCAAATATTACGAGCCTCCTTGCAAACTGTTACAAGAAGATTCAGTTCTGCCGATACCAAGTGAAGATTCGTCTGGATCTCCCACCTACGATGCTGCCTCTGTCACATCTGATGAAGGAACTTCTGATTCCCTCTTACCGAGGGTTATCAAGCCCAGAAAAAGGCGAAAAAAGGATCGGAAACCCAGTAATTCGTCTACCGCTTCAGATGATTCGAAAAAAGACTTTGTTTCACATTGTCATGACTCCAACGTGTTTCCTGAGGGCAAAACTTTTGTTACACTTCAACCGTACGTGCCGTCTTTTTATAATATCGACGACGATGCTTGTAAGGAGTTTAGTTCACCTGAACGCGATGAAGAAGAGGGAGAAAATGACGATGAACAGGAAGATGAAGAAGAAGAAGAAGAGGCAGCCGAGGAGGACACTGTGGGTTTAAGTGAGCACGCTGTGTCTCAGTCGCAAATGCTCTCTTCTTGCAAGTCATCGCACAATATGGGGTCTGAATGCTACTTGGACCGCGTTTGTGCCTGCGACAAGTGTGTTACATCTCACGGCTTCCCCACGCCTCCATCATCGCCTTCTTCATCCTCTTCTTATTCCTCGAATAAATGCTCTTCTAATGTGTTGCCGTGTAGCGACAGTGGTAGATCGTCTTCGTCTGTGACGTCGTCCAGCAATGGGAGCGACGACGAAGCTTGGCCGTGTACCGTGAATGCTTCATGCGAACCATCCCCTGACCGCCAGCTAGTTCGCTCCCACAGTGAGCCCACAGACCCGTACAAGATTCCCGCAAGCCAGCAAGATTATCAAATTTCTGACCATTGTGATCCTCCTTCTGTAGTCACGAGACCCGAAGGCGCTGTGCTTCCGTTCTCAACAGGTGTTGTGACTAGTAGGAAGGCCACTGTGGCCATCAGAAAAAATCCTGTGGTGGTCAACGGAGGCGTACTGTCGCGCTTGTCGATCGCGCGCGATTGTGTATCTGATAGTCGTCAGCGATGGCCTTACACTCACAACAATAATGTCAGGAGACGACATTCCCTTAACTTGCAGAAGATGCAGCTCGACTTTTCCCTCATGCAACAGTATGCAGGTATGTGTCCCCTCTTATTGGCGATACTAAGTTTTTTACCTTCGATTGGAAATACATTTGAGTTTGAGTATATATGTGGAATTTGAGTTAACAGCCATATTTCGTGAATAGATTTGTAATGTATAAAATTCGTCTGTTGGCGATTGTTTTAACGTGCAAAGGTTTGCAACGCAATATTAATGCAATATTAGAAAAGTTATTTTTGTTATGTAAAATGATGTTCTTAGCGATACGGTACTTTTAGTTTTGTGCGCGACTAGTTAATTAAATTTGTGTTCATTTTTCAGGAACTAAGCGCTTTTCATCAGTGATGTGTACATCATGACTTTTTAATGAGATTTTTTTTCCGTTTAATCTGATCTGGCCTTCTTTAGGGCGACCCACGCGTGGCTTAGAAATAATATCTTCTCTTTTAATTTCCTTAGCTTTATATTATTGCTAGAAATGGAATTTTAATGTATCATAGTTTTTAGTTAAGTACCTTGTTCGTATCGGAACTTCATGACTATCAGAAAATGGCTAATTGATTTCCTTAAACTCATCCGAATTTCTGAGGCTTTGTTGCGAATTTCGTTGTTGTAAACAATTCCTCGTTTTCTTATGAACTTACTGAGGAAATGTTCCAGTTTATTCTGCTACATAGTTTTCTATTTCAAGTCTTGAAAATACGCTGCGTCTGTTGATGAGGTCCTGTTGCATTGTAAAGAAGTATAGTTTAGAGTCAAATATCATTTGTCATAATGTATATTTAGAAAAAATAAACATTGGAAGTCCATTTATTTCATGCAATCTGTTCTAAGCAATTTTTTCTTTTGTAATCATACGTCAATAACAGTGTGTGCAATCTCACGCTATTGGTGAAAAATATTTTTATACATGTTTTTGTCGACCTGTAATATTACTGGTACATAATTTTCAACATAAATATGTAGCCTAAGAAGAGTTGAAACGGCAGACACTAATGTAAGCAATGAATGTTAATGAAAAACAACAGAATTCGTAAATAATAATGTTGTATGAAGGTTGTCTATTAATGTAAGGTCCGTTACGTGTAATGACCTCGAAGACACGATAGTTTATTTAATCTCAGTATTTCAATGGTATCAGCTGCAAGAGATCTCGAAGCCACTTCTATGGCATCGTATGATGCTGTTGTTGAAGTTAATTGCTGACCGTCTGCATAAATTTCTTGCTTAATAAAGGCCCACAAATTGCAATGAAGCTTGAATCTGGCGGAGACGATTACCACATCATCAAATTGTTTGTTTATCAAGCCCAGTGAAGCAAGATATTGCTTAGATGTATTTGTTGAATGTGACGGAGCATTGTCTTGCACAAATCCAATCTTCGTTTGAAATGCCACAAATTTGTATTCAAGGTAAGAAAAAAAATATGAAGCGCCGCGTCACCATGCAAGTAAAGCTGCTGGAATCGTAGATAGTCATCTTACCATCCCTGTAAACATTTCTAGCAGTGTTTAAATTTACTCGGCTTTTCATTGTAACCTTAGGCGCTTTAAAAGGAGACTGTATTTATGTTAGCAGAATTTTGACAGATGTTAGCATGGATGTACACAAATATCTCATCAGCACAAAAAAAAGAAAAAGTGGTGACGAAAACAGTGAAAACGTATAACAATTTTCACGGGTTCTTTTCCTGCGTTGTGCTGATTGATGCTAATAGTGACTGATTTTTCAAGCGGATTTCTTGAAGCATACTCGACATTTTATGAAAAAGTGTTAAATTTCTGCAGTATCGAAGTACGTGTTCATCACTCAATCCATTCCCGCGTCCTTAGTGTCTGTTTTTTATAGTTAATTTTATATTTAATTAATAGGTTGTCTAACCTTCAGAAAAATTGAGAAAAAAATTAGTCTTTCTTATAACTTCGCCCTTAACAGCTTGGCGTTAGTTCTATAGGGTGCAGCAACATAGCTTCGCTTTTTCATAACTTTTTGAAAGACAAACAAGGAAGTTAATAGGTTGTTACAAAAATAATGGCCGCTCGAAGGCCAACGCATGCTTCTGAAATCGGCCATTATTTTTGTAACAACCTAATATGTTCCTGCACCCTGGATATTGACGTGTCCCGTAGTTTTCTCAAAACGTAACGAGTTAAGCTTTAATAACAAATCGTAAGTTAAAAAGTGATGTTTAATTATGTTACTAATGAAGGTAAGCATTTGCAGGAGAGCATAACTGAGAGGGTTGAAGAGAGTTATGCTTGAGCATATGTGCAGGGAACTGCAGGATCTCATGGTGTCCTCAACGTTCTGAAGGGAGAGTGAGCATTCGTGAGCGTGTGCACCCACCGGTGGTGTAGCTCGGAAAATTGCGTTCTCCAGGGTGTCTTACCCACTTAGCCACAAGCAGCTACGCTTCTTGCAAGAGTTCCATTCAGTTGCTACCTTTCTCTTCTATTCTCCCTCGTAGGTCGATGTGCTGCCGACACGAGTCTTGAATGCGTTTCTGTTCACTTGATTCCTCAGCTTGTGGTCGCTATATGATCAGGATTTCATCCTGCCGCTGTTCAGCGGACTGACAGACATTGTTGGTTACGGTAGTGCGATTGTGTTGATATTTATGGAGATGCTTTGTAGCAAAAGTGGTGACAGCTTGGAAAATTTGGCTGGTGGCAGCCAGAACCGTCACGTTTGTTCGATATAAAGTTCTATTTAAATCTAGTCATGATGTTACTTTACATTCAGTTGTCTGCTTGGGATATAAAGTAATTTCATAAGTGATGTCCGAATTTTGAATAAGGAAAGTAATAAAATATTGCATTTTACTGAAATGTTATCGTCTGGCTAGCTTCCATAATTTTGACTTCTTTCCATCTATTCATTGGCTTCTCAATCACATAAGTGAAAAACTCCTTCGGTTACGGAAGGATGAATTCTGAAACGTAGATTGAAAGTTTTTAATGGGTTTTGAGAGTTAACTCATTTTAATGATTTCGTAGACTACGGAACTCATGGCAGTCTCATAGAGTGAGATCGGGTATCCTTCAAAAGAACTGCACAAGTTTTTTTTTCAAGTGACCTTGTCATCTAACTCAATTGGCTGTCCTGTTCTGTCTTCGTCTTTAAACCTGATATTTCCTCTTCAGAAGTTTACGAACAGATTTTCAGAAGTTCTTTCATTGAGGCACTCTTCTCCATAGACTTAGTGAATATTTGGAGTCGTTTTAGCAGCATAGTTATTGTTTTATTTATACTCATGAAGCACTAACGGCCTTGCATGCTCTTTCGATACTTTGATGATTTTAATGAGATATTATCAGTGAAATTTCAATTGTTGCACTTTGATGATGGTGATACTGCTGCTTCGTGATGATGGTAATCACGCAAAATTGATAAATTGCAGTACAATTAGTTTGAAAAAAACAAAAAAATTTGAATTAAGTATGCAGCACGTATAGATCGGATTTTCAGTTCTTGATATTAACACCTCTAGACTAGTAATAATGCTTCCAGCGACTATTCCCGTCCTCAGTGCTGCGACTTGAAGTAGCGCCCCTACGAGCTCGTTGCGGTGTGTCGATGAGTTCGATGAAAGTCGAGCGCAGAGCGTCGTACTTGCGTCACAACAGGTATGATGTGTCTCGTCAACCGACGACCAGGCAGAAACCGACCAACACAGCTACGGGATTTGAACCCTGGTCTACCCGCATCGCACGCGAGGATGCTTATCACTCGACCATTGTAGCGAAATATGTATGAAATAACCCAAAATGTAAAAATATTATTTAATTGCATTAAACAATCAAAGATATTGTGAGATTTTGAGAACTACTCAAGTCGAGAATCACGCGTAAGAAGTCTTAATAAAATGATATTTTTAAAGGAGGAAGATGCTTTTCCTTCGATCACTTTGTGCAGGGAGATCAGCCTCCTTACTGCTAACTCGTCGAAAACTACCGAAGTGTTCAGTAATGTAGCGGTTCTTAATAATGCTCCCTGAGAGAAAATAGCTAAACACTGGGATGTATTTCATTTAATGACTAACTTAATTGAATTATTACTTCTTCCCGCCATATCCGTGTTGTTCGTAGGTGCAAGCCCTAAATCCAAACCTGGGTCGGCTATATATGTTCGTGAAAACACTCCTGGGTTGCACGCGTCAATGAAACCAGAATCATGAAATAGCGACATCTTTCAGCTGCGTTCATATGAAGCGACGCTTCCTAGTGTGTCCATTAGTTGCATGTCTTAACAGGCCGGTAGTGGTCGGCATGGCAGTGAAAGTAATTTTGGTTGCCATAGCTAGCTAGACTTATAAAAGTTTACCATAGCTAAAGCGGTCTTTACGGCCTCATACTGACGTTCATGCACGTACGCGTCTGTAGAAATTGCTCGCTGCTGCTTCTTCTCGCTGGTGTTGTTTCTTGATGATGATGATGATGATGATGGTGATACTGCTGCTTCTTGATGATGGTGATACTGCTGCTTCGTGATGATGGTGATACTGCTGCTTCATGATGATGGTGATACTGCTGCTTCTTGAGCACCTCGTTTGGTGATATTCGTGGTTAGTTTTCAGCTGGCATGGATTCATTCGAATCGTAATTGGTTATAAGAGCTTTATCAAGCTAGGGTTACAATTTTCAACCCTAGATTGGAAATGAATAAGCAGCAGTTCATGTACAATGGGTTAGGGCATGTCAGAATAGCTTCCATGATTGCTAGCCTTGACTCAAGGGACCCTTCAGTCAACTCTGTGCATGACCCTTGACTGGGCAGAGCAGTCACTTCTCATTGTTCTCTTGGCTGGCGTTTTAAATACAGCTCTGTTGTGGAGTTGTGCTCAACGGTGGAAAGTCCACTTCAGACGTTACTGAACTGACATGCAACCTACTTCTGAAGTCTCAAGCCTTGCATTATAGTCTTGACCTGCCCGTGAAATTTCGAACGCTGCTTTACCGTCATGAAAATTTCTCTGGAAGACGTACATCTCTCATTCGCCTGCTCTTGTAATTCGGAACAGAACAACTTATGACGCGAATGAAGTCAATTGGACGTAATTGTTTTTGGGTGACTGAATGTACTGAATGGTAGTAATGAAATGTTGACAAAGTTTTTACGTTGCTTGTGATAAATTCTGAATGAAGTTATTTTTGCAAGTGGTGTGTAATAGCAAAACTTGGTTCAAATGCTGCGAAGTAAAATCACTTTGTATCACCATCATATTAAATACTAACTATCAAGAGTACTGAAACTCGTGTTATGTTAAACGCATGTCATCAAGCCTTCCTTGTGTAGCCAATCCATTGATTACAAAAATCGAGCTAATATTTATTCAAAGAGATGTGGGGTTATTCATGTTCCCAGAAGCTTGAGATGATGTAGACGTTAGTAAGGCGTAGTATGTATGTACTGTAAGTGCTGGTGGTTTCTGTGTATGTATTTGAAAAACAGAAATCAAGCGAAGAAAAGCTCATGTTTTGTGCAGATTTTAGAAAAAATGTCTAGCTTGTAAGTCAAGTCATGTGATCAGTTTTGTTCGTGAAACCATCATGAAAAGTGAACGAATTTGACGTTCTGTATTCACTACAGAATGTAGTCCTGCGTAACAACCTCTTTGAATTAGAAATGTTAAGAGTTAAAATTTCTCTTTGCACTTGATAAGATTTGACAAATGTGAGTGGCGCAGGCGTACAACCTGTACGCCAGAGACAAGTCATGTTTACCAACACGCGTATTATCACATACCTCATGCGTTCAGTACGTGATCATGGACAACTTTACTGTAGACTTGATTAGAAATGGACATGATCCTTAATTTATCTGTGCTTCGCCTTTCTTGGTTGAAACGACAAAACATTCACTCTTCGGTGCATTTACTTGTGCAGTGCTGCGTTCAGTAATGCTCTTGCTGATACCCGATTCTCCACCGATGATTTGTCTCCTAATGATCTTGACAGCACAGCCCATCCAAGCTTTTGTAGTCCTCCGTCTGTTTTAGTCTACAAGTTGTCCACTCGATACCATGTACCGATCACTCGCTTGCGGTCTACGAGCCACTCACCAGTCGCGGTCTACGAGCTCCTCACCAGTCGTGGTCTACGAGCTCCTCACCAGTCGTGGTCTACTAGTTATGTTTTATCATCCCCTCACTAGTTGTGGTCTACTAGTCATGTTTTATCATCTCCTCACTAGTTGTGGTCTACTAGTCAAGTAGTCATGTCGTACTAGCGACGGCCAGTCATGGTCTACTAGTCAAGTAGTCATGTTGTACTAGCGACGGCCGTCGTATGTGTTGGAGCGCAGCAGCGGCCGCGTGACGCCTGAGCATAGCCTTAAGAACTGAGCGCTTGCTCGGTTGCCCAATTGCACAGCTGGTGGTGTGGCGTATATGCATGGCGCGTTATGTTCTAATGCACAGCCCGTGCTGTGCTCACTGTGCCCTTGCAGCTCTGCTCTTGCTGCTTTATTTCGCCACTAGTGTAATTCATTATTACACTCTTCAAGTAGCTGCCATTTACGTTGTTTGCTAAGTTATCACTAAGTGTGTCGTCGGGTCTCAATGCATAGACACGTACTGGTTTAATGTGCCGTCCTATCTGTGGGCCTGGGTTTCTATTGGTCAGGTGTCACCTGATCTGGGAAAGATTACTGCGAAACCTCAAAATTTTGAAACAAAAGTGCTTAGTTTATAACCTCAATCTGAATCTTTTTACTGAATTAACGATAATTTCCTTAGACTAGCACTTCAAAGGCTTACCTTTGCATTCATATACGGAATTTCTGTTATTCCGACCGTTAATTTAGAGAGACGTTTCATCAGTCGCTTTATGAAGAAATTTGGTTGTGTGTCGGGTTAGTTTTCTGAACGAGACAGTCAATGCTCCTGGTAATTATGGGTGCTCTGTTAATTTATTTCCAGTTCATGATAGTGTTAACCGCTTGGTGAATGATATTTACAGTTAATACCAATTCACCAGTTAACGACGATTTTACTGTTTGGTAGTAACCTTACAGAATGAACTCTGGTGATTAGTCTGGGATGAACAGATGCCAGAAGTATAAGAATTACTTGATAATGCATAGATTCATGCTGCCTTGCGTAAGTATACACAGATAAAACTAGTTTAAATTGCGGCAGAAGTTGAAGGAGAGAAATTTAATCCAAGAGACCTGTAGAGGGCTAACATGGTACTATATATAACTAATGGGATAAATAAACGAGTGCAGGAAAACAGTTGGTGTGCAAAGGTGGAGAGGTTGCAGTCAAGAACACGAGGGGACCTGCATGGGTACAATATGAATAACAAATAGAGGGATACGAGGTGAACGACCTCACTTGTTAGCTCTGCTCACGCGTGACGTGACAGTCCTGCTGCTGTGTGGTGACTGTGACCTTATGTGGTGACAGTCCTGCTGCTGTGTGGTGACTGTGACCTTATGTGGTGACGGTCCTGCTGCTGTGTGGTGACTGTGACCTTATGTGACAGTCCTGCCGCTGTGTGGTGATGGCCCTGCTGCTGTGTGGTGATTGTGACCTTGTGTGGTGACAGTCCTGCTGCTGTGTGGTGACTATGACCTTGTGGTGATGTGGTGACAGTGAACCGCTGTGGTATTCGTGACCTGGCGTGGTACTGTGGCAGCAGTAGAGCTTACTTTGGTTTTAGAGTAACCTGCTGAAGAGCTCTTTTGGGCTGATGCTGTGGAGTTGAAGCCGTTATTGCAAGATAATTATTGGCACAAGACAAGAACCGGTCTGGTGAGCTGCTGTCAGGATTGTGGTTCGAGTAACAGTGACAGTGACAGCTGTTTGTTTTGTACATAATTAGTGCTGGATTTGGTGTACAAAATAATGATAGTAACCCTGAACATGGTGCTCACAACAATAAGCATAAATGTAGTACATATATTACAGCACAGTAGGTCCTACTACTGAACGGAAGGTGTACTTTGGTTGTACCATTCACTATAAGGATAGAACGTCCTATAGCAAAACCGTACAACTATTCCTCGAACTTGCTTCAATGTTGAAGCCACCACTTCTTATGAGATGGAGTATTGAATGATTGTGTTGTGTTCGGGGTTGTTGCAGCGCTTGCGGAGCTTAGTTAGTTATGGTTGTGCAGTACCACATACTGGACAGTGGAAGCCACAATCATAATGACACACAAATTCAAGAAGTGAAGCAGCTGCACATGTATCACGAGGTAGTGGTGAGCCAAAGCGTCTCTTCCTTCTCAGTAAATGCAGTTTCTACGGCCGCTGCTTCAGGTGCCATGGTAACACGTCGCAAAATTATGGGTGTGCAGTCAGCTGCCACAAATGTTACGTGCGCTGTTATAGCATTTTATTGCAGCGCTTGCGAGACAGGCATGGCTCCGGACAATGTGTGTGACGTTGACACGCAATATTCTGATTTGACTTCGGACTGTGCAGGGGGGCACACCTTGTAGTGGTCTAACGAGGCTTGCATTTCAATGTCACGCCTGTTACGGTATCGTGGTGGTGGTCGTAATATTAAAGCATGTAATGCTGTCGGTGTTTGGTTTCTTCATGCATGGTGCTGCCCGTACAGCTGTCAAATATTAAATTGTATGTGACGTGGGCTATAATCGTATATTCTTAGTGATTGTTTTTCTTGTCGTTTTGATACTTTAGATGCTGAAACTGCAATGCTAACAAAATACAGAGTAACCGAAATGGTGTTTCCTTATTTTAAAAGTGGCTTTGGGTAGATCCTGTTGCAGTGGACTTGCTATTAATGGATTAAGTGTACAAGCTCCTCGGTGGACCGGGCTAGTCAGCCTGAAAACTCTTCTTTTAACGGACCTGCGTTTTTGTGCTCCGTGCGCTAGAGAGAAAGCAGGGTTCTTGTACACTGACCCTTCTGAGTCTCCCCACACCTTCATCTTCTCATCACTTCCACCTACGTCATTTGTACTGAAGAACGTTGGGCTTTCTTCAACTTTCGTTTCTTCATTTATTGTCCTAAATCGAAGCGAAATTTGTCGAGTACTAGTATGGACGATCGTCAATATTTATGAAAATATTGTGATTTTCGGTTGCAAAATACGCATATTTATATTTATAAAAGTGTTTAGTACATATTATAAATTAATTTATAATTTAGAAACACGAGTTATCGGTATCGGCTCCTATATGTATTTAGCATGGTGTCGACCAGCATTGGCTTACTTCATTATAATGTAACGAGAACGCCCGTTTCGTCCAGTATGGTCTATTTTTATGACATCGGTATCAGGTGTCAACCGTTGGTGCTGAAAATACCTAATCTATATGTCATAATTTCAATATACAATGTAGAATAGGTTAAAATAAGGCAATAGAAACGAGCCGTTTGACTCATTCTTGGGTTGCTACCCAAGTCTCATGCCGTCTAAAGTAAAGGCATCAATCATGCACGTACACCCCAATCACTTCAGCCAATTCCGTCACATGTACACACTTCAATCATGCACAGGCTTTTCAGTCATGTACATGTATCATAATCATACACTGCCCTGAGTAGTTAGGAACATAGAATTAGTGCGTTATAATATTGGGGGTCCGCAATCCAATATTTCTCGAAACGATTTTTGAATGTGTTCACAGGGCCAGCAGAAACGATGTTTTCGGGCAGATGGTTCCAAGTTGCGACAATTTCAACGGGAAAGAAGTTCATAGCTTAGGATGTTGTGAAGTTTCTCAATATTAGTTTTTGGCCGTTATTTATGAGTATGAGTAATATGAGTAATCTGTATCAGCAATGACCTAAAACTATCAGTGGTACTGAACAGTTTTAAGTTGACACATTGTGTTACATCAGCGAGGGACGAGCTGCGGTGTGGCAGCATAGCTGATTACTGTTCATGCCAAACTACTTCAGTTATTCTTGTACCATAATTGCGGTTTCCTTTAAGGTCACCTGCCATTGTTATATATAGAGAGTTTGGTTTATTGTATTACGTGATTTCATTTACACAAAGCCCTGATCGGCAGCTGTAGCAGATTATAGTCTCGAACATCACCAAGTCAGAGCTTGATTATTTTGAAGCCTTTGTGTTGAGAGTTAGGCATGTCAATGTCAGACAAGTTAAAACCACAATCACATTGTACTGTTTTGCTTGCTTTTCGGTTATGGAACCCTAGTTTGAGTTTTCTTCCCGCGATTGAAGTAAGCATCTACAGGGTGCGGCAACATAACTTCCTTTTTTTCATAGCTGTTTGAAAAGCAAAAAAGGAAGTTGTGTAGCCACACCGTGTATATGGAGCACGCTCTGTAATCCTAGTCATCTCCAGTCAAGACCCTTGAGAACGCTCGCAATGCATTGTCGTGTAGTTTTTGAGAGCAGTGAAAGTTATCTTTTCATTGGTTTGTAGTGATGACTCGACTTTACTCAAGACTTCAGAGTTTCCTAGAATGAATAGAGATTATGCCTTCTTTGTCGGGAACAGTTTTGCAGATTATTTTCTTCGCTATTCAGATGGATTTTTTTCAGATGGATTTTTTTCAGATGGTTTTTATTTTAATTGCTTGTGAGGAAAAAGGGGCAATTTTTGCGTAGAAACTGGGCGAAGTTTTATTTTTAAGTGTTGATTATTTTAATAATGAAAAGTGTTATTGTATTGTGAATACTATAAGTTGTTACGTTCGCTGTTCACATACGTTGTATGGATAACACAAAATTATTTACTTTTGATTCCTAGCCAAGCCCCGAGTTGCTTTCTATGACATGTTGCTCCTGAAGCCTCCTCGAATAATCAAGCGCGTTCTTTAAAACCTTAGTTCTAAAAATTCGTAATTTGGATAGTTTAGTGCAATACTTGGCTTCGAGGTTGGTGGGAATCATACTTAACACGTTGCCTCCGATTGCCTGATTGGTGTAAAACTTCACTTTGTACGCATAGTCACTAGAAGGATCTGAAAAAATTACAGAACCTAACCTCAGTGGTACACATACGTACCACTTCGGAGTCAACGTGTTAATGTGACGACCTGTGTCAGAATTGGAGAAACATCGTCTCGGGCTGCCAATTGAATTGTCAATTCGTTTGTGCAATAGTGATCGTGTAAATTTAGGTTGGGTTGACTGTAGCGAAGTCGGTCGCCTTCTGGTCCTACTTGCCTCGCTTATTAGTGTGTCGGTATCGCCTCTTCCTTCACAAACAGCACGAGTTTAGTAGCTTTATGTGCGAGAATTTCATGATGAATTCATGTTTACCTTAAACCCGTATTTGATTGAAATAAATAACAATCGTAAATAGATTGTGAACTCTTTTTTCGATTATTCGAGAAGTTATAAGGATCTCAGTAACGCGTACAACTTTCGAATGGAATTTCTAGCAAGGCGTTTTTTTAACCTCATCACCAGTAGTAGGAGGGATGAGCGTCTCACATCCCACGAGGCTGCTCCTCTAAAGTGAAAGCTGGCGGTGCTAGCTACTGCTGAGCAACGGGGCTTCATATACTGAGTTACGAGTTACTTGTCACTTTAACCATCGAATATTAACACGTTTGTTGCGATTGCCTAGCTGGTGCAAATCTTTACTTTGTACATACAGTCACTAGAAAGCTTTGAAAAAATTACAGAACCTAACCTGAGTGACCCACCGGTGGGTCGCATCGCAACAAACGTGTTTACACTCAACAGGCACCACGGGGTCTGTAATGAACCCTATCGCAAGTTCAATACATACGAGGAAGAGACCTCGTGGTACCTGCCGAGGGTTAATTCATTTAGTAATGTACTCTGTTGATAAATATCCTATTTAACAAACCGTGTTTCATGGTGCAGCTTATTGGGAGGAAATTAGTCGTATGCCTAACTCAGGTGGTTCGAGGTTTATTGGTTTATGCTGTGTTCAATGTTCTAAAGATCTTGCATAACATCGCTTTTATTATGAAGTCTTTTCAAAATAAATGTTCCAAAGATTTCTGTGGAATTCGTACATTTTTCACACATTCTTTCCCTTGACAATGGCGCACAGATGAGACTAAAAGCACGCGAATTTTCATCCCAAAAGATATATCAGCTTGTCCATCTCGGGATGGAACTTCGCTATTTTCCGCCCTGTTTATACTGTATAATCTGCAAAATGTCTTTTTTTCTAACCTGCCGCACTAAATTAGCGAAACATTTCCTGCGGAATTTTGTAAAATTTCCATTTCCACTTAATTAGCAAAGCATTTCCTGTTTAATTTTGTGGAATTTTCGTTTCCACTAAGTTAGCAAAACATTTCCTACATTTCCTGTTCGTTTTCATTGAAAAAACGACCATAATTAGGATATTCTGTCATTTTCAAACATGCCTCCTTCCCTGTGTGTGTGTGGGGCGAGGAAGTGTCGCATAAGCCGCCCTTCACCACGTCAGCAGGTCGACCCCAGCCCCACTTCCTCTAACGGCTGGAGGCCTGAGCTCAAAAAAACACCTGGCCTTTTCTAGGGTCAGTGATGGCGCCTAATTTGTTTCCTTGAAAGTTCTCTGGCCTGGTTAATGTGTGCCAGGTTTTCATTTGATTCCGTAATGCAGCAACGATTACTCTGGAATTCTGCGTGGGGATTTGTTCTGTGAAGTTTACGTGCCGTAGTTTGAGTCTTACAAAATATCGATCTTCCTTCATAGCGCAACCGGATTTATTATCGTTTCAAGAACTGATTTCTTCGTATTCATGTTGTAGTGTTCTGCATTACACGGTGTCAGAACTCGAGTAGGCTTTCTACGAATATAATAGATTCAATGGTTCTTGACATCACCTCGCCGTGCTTCGCGATGGTAATAAATTTAATAATTTAATTTCTAATGTATCAAATAATTTGGTGTGGTGGGACGTGTTCGTGATATTAAGGACACGGGTTGACACGTTCCAGTGAGCGTGTCAGCTGCACCGGATGCTTCCCGTTCTCTGGATAACCTGAATAGTTGAACCCAAAAAGTTTTCTTCAAATGCTTGTCCAGATGCAGCTGTCAGGTATGCCCACGAGGGCTATATTCTCCTCGCCTTGTATGGACCACTCGTTCCTTAAACTTCTTTAGAAGCCATTCATTTTAGTGTCATATATTGTAGGTGTTTCGTTTAAAATTTGGGTGAAGTTAAATAATAGATACCCTATTGTGTTTTATGAGTGCTTTTGAAAATGCCATTGAAAATGACTTGATCTTTATAGGGTTAGCCTAAATGTAAGTCTGGCGACACTGCTGTAGGTGTTCACGAAGACTCGACAATTTTATGTCTCTTGCGATCTGTTATGCGTATCTGCGTTACTTTTTAAGAAAAAAGGACAATTATTACCTGGTTATTCTGATGAGGTTCGTGTAAAAGTGTTCCTAATTATTTATTCCGCTATGTTTAAACGTGTACATGTTAGTGCAAAGAGTAATCGGCATCTAAGTGCGTTGTGTTTAAGCCAATTCTGTTGGAGAGCGCAACAAAAATTGTCTAAGTGGGACGTGGCTGGTGTCAATTTAGTGATAAATGGGTTTGTTTTGGTTGTGTTATATGCGGGTGTGTTTACGCCGTGCTTGTTTTGCTCGGGTTATTTGCACTTGTAGGTACGTGTAAGAACGGTTCCTATTGTTGTCTTTTTTTTAACGCAGTAAATTTGTAACGCACTTACAGGTGGTGGACAAAATAATGGAAACACCTAATATTTTACCATCATAATCTTAGAACATAATTTAAACAATCAAAACTTGGCATATGTTCCTATTTTCTTTATAATAATT
>VCRD01001232.1:128030-154100 GCA_006783055.1 Trinorchestia longiramus
TAGAACCTATCATCAGTAATCAGTCGAACCTATCATCAGTTATCAGTCGAACCTATCATCAGTTATCAGTCGAACCTATCATCAGTAATCAGTCGAACCTATCATCAGTTATCAGTCGAACCTATCATCAGTTATCAGTCGAACCTATCATCAGTTATCTGTCGAACTTATCAGTTCTCAGTCGAACCTATCATCAGTTATCAGTCGAACTTATCATCAGTTATCAGTCGAACTTATCATCAGTTATCAGTCGAACTTATCATCAGTTATCAGTCGAACCTATCATCAGTTACCAGTCAAATCTATCATCAGTTACCAGTCGAATCTATCATCAGTCGAATCTATCATCAGTCGAATCTATCCTCAATCAAATGCGAAATTTTCAGAAAAGTTCGAGGAATAATTTTTCGGTAATTTAATCACATTTTCTTGCTGCTCCTAGTGTTAGTTTTATGAACATTCCAATTGCTATTCAAATGATATTTATACGATCAAAAATGAAGAAATCATGATGCTAATAAAAAATTCATCAGTTGCACTTGGTTTCTAATTTTTGTTGAATCATTTGTTTAGAAAGACAGCTGCATTCATTGTGTCATCATGGTGCGCAGCTTCTACGGTCATAGATAACAAATATACAAATATACATACCTTTTTTGTGTTTAGAAGACAACTCAGCGAACCATATTCGTATCTTCATATTCCTAGTTTCTTACTTCTGAATTTTCGGTTAGTCCACGTCCTCGAAGTCGGTGTGTTCCACCAATCAGAATGTTTCTTAGCAGTGGTAGCATAGGCCTGGGTTATACATATAGGCCTAGACAAAAGGATCTGATGCATAGTTGCACTCGTTGAGAAGCAGACAGCTGATCTGCAATAGAACAGATTGATAAATTAAGGACAGTCTATGAATGACAGTATTACTGTATTACGAGTCATAACGTTTATTTGCTGTAGATACTAAAAATCAACGTCAGCCACACAGGAAACGTGCCGTTGCTTAAAGAAAAAAAAGTTTTTTTTATTCAAAAATCTGTTTTTATGTTACCACTTCTGACGGTTTATTCGTTTGATGTTACACTAGACACCCACACGTCTCAGTTTAATTAAAATTACAGGAGAGTGACAGCCGCAAAATATTGTAGCATTTTCATCATTGTGGCATAATGATGTAATGAAGCTCAACATGGATGTTAATTATATTCGAAATATAACACGATTTTGCTCACTTTTGTCGCTATGGAGCGTTCATTGAACTCTCACCTTGCTATAAAAAATTGGCAATTATTCTCTTCTTGACTACTGCTACCGAGTAGCTGAGGAGCTTCACCTCTATCAAAAATATTCAAAATTATTCTCTCCTTTATATTGACCGATACTTTACATTTCACGCAATGCCCTTCAAACAGCGCCCTCCCACCTTCCCTCGTACTTTTCAATACCCTTTTAAAGGAAAGAAAATCTCATTTTTTAGAGCGGGTAAGAAGGTATGGAAGACCGATGAAGTTTCATGGAAATATCGGAGGAGAGTTTGGAATTGCACAAACTTTGGGTCATTTTTCAAGGCCTGCTCATTGCTCCCAGTTGGTGCGAGTTCTCTTCTCCACTTCAGAATTGTAATCATCATTGTTCGACCGGCTGCCCAGCTTAAGAAATTCTTGCCCAGCTTCAATGTAGGTGGGAAGGAATCGACGGGTTACCTCAAAACCTTCCTTCCAGATAAGTTCAAAGACCATCTTGTTAAAGGGGAGACTGTGAGCTTCTTTACTCAGGATTCGTAAAGAAATGGGATCCAGAAGAACGCTTTTTTCGATGCTCGTTCAAAAGTCATCTATTTTAGCCTCTCTGTGTTCATAACACTGACGTTGAATCAAAGAAATTCATTCCCTGGCAGAATTCAAGTCGTTGAGTCCAGGCGCTGAAAGTGCGACATTCTGGGCAGAAATTGAAGTATTTGTTTAGAATTTGTTGGCTGTAAGTGATTACTTTTGAAAAAAAATTATGTGTAAATGCTGAATCACTGAAAAAAATTGAAACATTTTAACAGTAATGTGCGCATGTGTTAACTTCTGGACACACTGGAGCGCCTTGAACATAACCTACGCGTTTAATTGCATTCTTAAATGACACTCAGCTACATGGAGTAAACGACACCTTAAATTACTGAAACACTTGTTCTTATTAATAACACCTTAAGTTGTTGAAACGCTTGTTCCCACTAAATAACATAGGTAGAATTTTCATGATAAATAACAACTTAATGGAGGGATAGCATAGCACGACAGAGTAGCGAGGTAGAATACCATAACAGGATACTACATAGGGCAATACCAGTGCAGTATATCATTACATAAAGTTTCCAATGCAATTTTGAAGACTAGAAGCAAATCCGATGTTCAAAAGAAGGCATAACTCTGTTTTATCAAACTGAAAATTTCTTGGAAATACTGGTTATTATTTAGAGTTCCCCGCATCGAATACAGAAGTTTGACTTCTCCGATGTTTGTAGTAGAGGAAGTTACAAACGTAAGCTTTAATGCAATTAACTGCTGAAAGTACGCACTTTATGAGGTCAAGTTTTGAACCATAAAAATTAATGTACGAATGAAAGAGTTGCTTCATGAACACTCCGTCCTTTTGGAAAAGATGTGTATCTTTTCTATTCATATCTCCTACATGGATCAAAATGAGAATTATAGTAGTACTTCACTTACCATCTTTAAACTTCTGCCTAACCTTTAAGATTGTTTTTTTTCAATGCGTTTGAAAAGAACGAAAATCATCCGTAAAAAAGTAATTAAATTGGTTTCATATACGGATTTTGAAGCTAAAGCTATCACGCCATACAAACTTGATCCATATTCATACCAAATGAAATTTAATTCTAAGAAAAACTAAATGCCGACAGTTATTTTAAAATGCGATTTCATTAGAAACAAAGTTTGTATTCGGGAAGATGAAGTGTTCTTTGTCGTACAAAGTGACGAGTGAGTTTTTCCCATGTGTCATTCTAAACAGTTTTTAGTTATAGAATAAACAGATTTCACTTCGATTTTCGAACTGAACATTATTAGCAGCGCTGGCAAGTACCGTTCAAATTAACGATGTTATTTAGACCCAATAACTTCGTTGGAAATTTTGTTCGTTATTGACTAATACCAGGTTACGATCTCGAGTTCAAACGACTTCTCACTCCGGAATTTCCCTCAGAAAGCTGAGGCAGGTAGAGAGGAGTGTTTATTTAGAGTGTAACTTCTGTGATTGCACTAAAGTAACTCGAAGTTTAGAGGCTTCCCACAAGTGGGGAAGTTTGTCTAGGCTAACAAAACGAGCACTGCACACAGGTGACATTAACACAGGGAAACCAAGAGGATAATGACGTAGAAACGTTACTTGTTGGGAAGACTGACAGAGGTGGGAAGGGAATAGGAATAGAATGTGGCAACAGGAACGAGCCATTTCGTTTATTCTTGGGTTGCTACCCAAGTCCCATGCCGTCTAGCGTAAAGGCATTAATCACGCACATGCACCATAAAATACATAAATGTTTCAATCATGTGCGTACACCCTAATCAATTCCAAGCACTTCAGTCACGCAAACAGACAGCAACATACTCTGAAGGAAGAGAAAAAGGCAAAGGCCACCTGCTCACAGGCAACATTAACACAGGAAAGCCCAGATGATGAAAAGCGGAGAAGAATGAAAGTAAGGGTCATTGAGATACCAATTAATGATAATGCCTTACCACGTTGACTCCGAAGTGGTACGTATGTGTACCACTTAGGTTAGGTTCTGTAATTTTTTCAGATCCTTCTAGTGACTATGCGTACAAAGTGAAGTTTTACACCAGTCAGGCAATCGGAGGCAACGTGTTAAGTGTAGAGGACTGAGTAGATCGGAGTAACTGCAGGAAAGTACAAAGAAGAAATCTAGCTATTGAAGTTGGTGACACGTGCAATGGGACTAAGATGTAAAGAAAGAGGCGATGGAAGGAGGTAATCCTGGTTAATGACGCTGAAATTCAGAGAATTAACCAAAAGCTGCATATTTTTGTGATAATGAGTAATGCATATGAAAGTTACTTTTTTTAACCATTTCCACTGGTTATTTTGTATTTTCGAATTAAAATGTTTTCTAAGATTCATCATTTTTACCCACATGGGGGTAGAATAAAACCAAAAAGCTTAGTCTTATAACACAAGAAAATACTTGAAAATGTAAAATCTATTGAACTTACCACGGCCTGAAAGGAGATCATCTGTAGCAACATCTAGCAATTTTCAAAAATGAACAGTGTAAAAGATTTACTGTTCCAGGATTCAGGTCACTTATTATTTCACGAGTAGCAGAAAATCCTTTAAAAGGCGTACAAAATCGCACAGGCTGCGGCACCATAACTTTCTCTTTTTCAAAGCAAACTGCTTTGAAAAAAGGAAGTTCTGTTGCTGCACCCTGCGTAACTACTGGCTTGGAGTTCTGAGCAAACGTTATGAGGAGGTGCAAGAGAATGGCGTGTTTCTTCATTAAAAAGTTGAAGTCGTTCTAGGCAAGGGACTAACCAGTAGTAGTACATTGCTAGAGGTGTTCGAAGTTCTTGGCCTTCAGAGAGTGCTCCACATTAACAAAAAGTTGCTGAATAACCAAAAAAGGAATTAGATCCATTTGCAGAAACCTGAGTTTAGTGAATAAGCATCTGAATTGCTTTCGACATGCAAAATCCACCTACGTATGTCTATAAGAGCTGATGGTCTTCGACTAGGAAGGTTACACTTGTACGAAATTCTTCCAGCCCATTCCAACATTAGGCAATATAGCTCCGTGTTTTTCTCAATTCCTGTCTATGTTCAGTCCAAAGCGAGAACAGAAAGAAAGAAACTATTTCCAATCAAGAATACAGTATATTATAGAAAAATTGAAGGGTGGACAGCACTAGTGGACTACTTGCATTTTTTCCCGTGGTAAATATAATATATTTTCCACGGGAAAAAATGCAAGTAGTCCACTCCCGTGCTGTCGCTAACACAGCGCTGACAGAGGCGATTACGATTCAGTAGTTTACTATATGAAGGGTGGACAGCACTAGTGGACTACTTGCATTTTTTTCCCGTGGGTAAAAATGCAAGTAGTCCACTAGTGCTGTCCACCCTTCAATTAGCCCTTGAGCTTCTTGTGAAACAGAGAAAGAATCCAAGTTGCATTAATTATCAGGAATATGATTTTATAAGAAACAATAATTGGAGGACATTCATTTGTTATCAGAGAGGTACGTGCAAAAATAAATGTCAAATAACCCTAGCGGACAAAATTGTTTTGAGATCCACTTTTCTATACTCTGCCCGTCAGAAGCGATAACTAATTGAAATGAAGTAATTCACATCAGGTTTGAGTACGGATGACGGGGATAATAAGGTGGAAATGCAAAAATGATGTAAAAACATCAAAGGTTCCACTTCAATTTCTGAACATTTCATTCATTGAGGTAAAACGCTGGTCGAAAATGTTATTACAATGCTTGTTTTACTTCTATTTTGCATGTACAATGTTCACAAGTAACAAAAATAAGTAATATAAATTATGAAACCCACTAACTATATTCAACAAATAACAAGATTTAAAACTACAAAAAATAAATCGCAACAGTATTCAATATGTAACACGTGACCCTTATGCAACTCTTAAATATTGTCGCCACTCATTTGTTTGGTAGTTAGAAATCTATGAACTAACATTTATTGAATATAGTCTGTAGGTTTTTTTGATTGATATTACTTATTTTTTATTACTAATGCACAATGTACATACTACAGAAATACAAAAGGTATTGTCTTAATATTTTGACCAGTACTTCACATATCTTTAAATTCGTAGTTTACAATTGGCATATACAGTATGAAGTGTAACATTTGAATTCTGTTATCGAAGTACACATTGATAGCGTATAGCGAATTGGGTAACGAGTTTCAAGGCCAGAAAAGGTTCACTACCACTAGATAAAAACAGAAAAGGTTCACTACCACTAGAAAAGAACAGAAAAGGTTCACTACCACTAGAAAAGAACAGAAAAGGTTCACTACCACTAGAAAAGAACAGAAAAGGTTCACTACCACTAGAAAAGAACAGAAAAGGTTCACTACCACTAGATAAGAACAGAAAAGGTTCACTACCACTAGATAAGAACGGGAAAAGTTCACTACAACTAGATAAGAACAGAAAAGGTTCACTACCACTAGATAAAAACAGAAAAGGTTCACTACCACTAGATAAAAACAGAAAAGGTTCACTACCACTAGATAAAAAACAGAAAAGGTTCACTACCACTAGATAAGTACAGAAAAGGTTCACTACCACTAGATAAAAACAGAAAAGGTTCACTACCACTAGATAAGAACAGAAAAGCTAAACTACCACTATATAATAGCAGAAAAACTACTATAACTATATAATAACAGAACTTTACTACCACCATATAATAACAGAAAAAGTTTCCAATCACTAGGTAAATACTTAAAAGGTTCAATGCTAATAGTTTAGATCCGTAACAGTATTTCTGCTTCAATGGTGCCATAGTGAGAAGAGACGCAGCATGCCATTGGTGCGATACACTTGCATAAAAACGGGGTTCGATTCCTCATACAGGCTGAGCGATTTGAGCAAGACTGTTTGATAGCCTTAAAGTATGAGGGAATAGAAGTAAGTAGGTCTCACATCTGTAAGCAATGACAGTAAGGCTTTGGGAACAAGATAAGTGAAAAGCTTCTTTTGAAGTAATTATTATTTCTTCTAATAATCTTTTACAACCATTCCTGCTCTAGACAGGGGAAAAATGTTCATGCATTCATTTTTTACCCAGAAAATCTGGCTATTATAAGATGTCCACAAGAATCTAAGAACTTCTGAATATCAAATTACGCTCTCAAAGAAAATATATTGTAAATGATTTTGATGCGAGAATCCTCTTAAACTCGCCCCTTTGAAGAATTCAATTGATATCGTGTGCAACGTCATAACATTCTGTGATGCCCCTGCCTCTTTATTAGAAAGATAATTAAATCTTAAGCGGAGGAATTCATTGATTTCCTCATGAGATAAAAGGTCTAGAGGTTCTGAAATAGTTTAACTGAGGTTTTTTATCTCATAGAACATGTTCATCATAGAACATGTTCATCATAGAACATGTTCATCACAGAACATAATACAGAATCATGGAACAGAGCAGCCGACTTATGGAAAGCCCACAGCAAAATGGTAACATCTTCCCATCAAGGGCATAGAGTGTGGGGTGTGGGCCTGTGCAACACCTTACAGAAAACACATTGGAAGCTCTTATCTCTTAAAAGAATAGAAAATACTAAAGTCCTCCTCTCGAAAACAGGTAATGAAACAAAACTCATCACTGCACTGAACAGTTTTACAACTCTGAGAACACTAAACAGTTTTGCTTGTTTAGTTGCTGTCGGCAAGGTGATCAGCCAACGAACGGCGTGGGGTTCTAACTGGAGCCTGAACCCTTAGACTTCTTATACGTGAAACTTTAATTCAGAGCAAATACGTTGACTTTGTGTCTACTAATATTATTTATGAATATGAAACATAGATTTTGAGTCTATGTAGATACTAAATAGCGCACGGGGAAGTTTACGTGTTCTCATTTAAACATTCAAACACATTTAAACATTGCTGAGTAACGGGATACAATGAATGCAGGAAATTTGTTTCAAAATAAATGAAATTTAAAAGGAATTTTCGGCATTTGAAAACAGTTTTTGGATATAGATTATCTGTTTGATTGGCAGTATGGTGGAAGCTGGAAGATCTCTCGAAAAAACTTGGTTAAACTACAAAGAAAAACATGAGAACTTTTACAGAGAGCAAGCACAAAAATAAGAAAGTCAAATGATAGTCAGAAAAAAGAAGAAATATTTCGATTAAAAGTACAAGGAAACACAGAAAATGGTCAAAAAGTTCAGCCAAATAAATAATGTTTTCTTTCTTGCAAGCACAGACCTATTTGTTGGTAGCAACGTTCGCAAATCATTTCGAGCATCAGATTAAGTTTTGAAATGCAGTTTTATATAACTCAGGTGTACGGAAAATATTATTTTGCTTGGAAACTTGGAGTGAGCTGTTTTTCTTTTTCTAGTTTTCAGACTTTAATTTGTCTGAGTCCATCGCTCAAACTCAAAATTCTGGAAAAATCCAGAAAGCAAGCGATTGAGGAACCATCATAAGCGTTTTGATCCAGCGTTTGGAAATCCAGCTCCAAAATTTTGGACTGAGAACTTCTGCACGCTCAACCAGAATGATTCTGATACAAATCTGGAAATGTATGCAATTCCATTAACAGAAATCGATAGCCGTTACTGATCACACTTCCTTTTGTCGATAGTTCCTCACCGAGACGAGGGCAAAACAGGAGAGTTCACTCAGGACTAGGACCAGGATTCTGCTAGCTGCTTTAGTTCATCGCATGTGAGAATCGAACACAAATACCCTGAATTCTGCAGATTTGATGCAAGTATTTTTAATGCAAATATTTGCTCGTATACTGGCTCTTTTTAACATTTCGAAAACAATAAATCTAGCAAGAAAAGTCACTGGTGACAAATGAAGAAGAAAGCTTGGGGAAGAGTGGCTATTGCAGCCGAGGTATGGAAAAACTTAGAGCTTTCTTAATGCAATTTAGATATCGATTTAAAGAAACAACTCGAGAGGCTTATTTATAGGTCTGAAGCTTTCAAAAATGAACATATCTGCATGATTTTTACTTTTTACTACTGATTGATAAGATGCCAATAAAAAGGGTACTCGAAACCTATTGAGAAAGTGTACTTGGAGGGTTACATGAACTAGATAGCGATTTTCCTTCTTGTTTTGAGAAATCAAAGAAAAGTTCATCCGTAGTCCTACATTCATAATCAAAATTGCAATCATGGGAAATGAGTAAATCTAATATCGTAAATGTCATACATATACAATTCAGAGGTTAATCTAGGCTACAATTCGGTTAATTTTTTTTTAACTCAAAACTCATGTGAATAAAATCGAGGACAAAAATTATGCATTCAGATTAAAAATGGATTGGCTTGCAGAAACTACGAACAGCAAGTATATACATAGATACACAAATAAAATACATACACTATGACTTTCTATTACATGATAAAAAAATGCAATTTTTCATGGAGCAAAATAATTTGAGTTTTACATATTTATTTGAAATCACAAATATAAACACCTTTTGACGGTGTGGTTATAGTAAAAGCAGTGAAATCGAACAAAATGCTTGAAAATTTATTGTTGGAAGGCAACGACAAACGCGTGATTTGTAGCATCACTTAAACTTCGGAACTTTTTCGAGATAAATTAGAAAAAATTGATTGAAATTGCTTACTATGACTTAAATGTGTTCGAAAATTTTAGACAATTTTTTCATGTTTTTTCTAGGCAAGGTCAAACGTTTAGTAAAATACATTCGAGTATAATTGTATGTTTTCTATGAATAAGTAAAAATTTATTTACAAATTGCGTCAAAAGAAATGTTTGTCGCAGTGGAAACTAAGGTTTAATTAAAAAAACATACAAACCTGCTACCCAAATTTAAAGATACATAGGCATGCACTAAAAAATCATACAACATAAGTCATGTAACAAATAAAATAAAAGAAATGGTGATCTCCATATGAGTAACTGAACTGCTTGTAGAAACTGGAAATTATTTTGGGTGTCAGAATTTTGGAACTTCATCTTAACACATTTATTGCAAAGTGACCCACCGGTGGGTCACTCAGGTTAGGTTCTGTAATTTTTTCAAAGCTTTCTAGGGACTATGTGTACAAAGTAAAGATTTGCACCGGCTAGGCAATCACAGGAAACGTTTTAGCTCCAAAATGCATTAGGATTTAAAACTCAATTTCAACAAACTAATTTTTCTCAAAGGCGGTGTAACTTCTTAGTCACTTGAAATTCTGCCCAAAATAAAGTATTTCTAAGAAATTATTATGGCTGCTATGGTATCAACTATATGTATTAACTGAAAATGGACAGTTGAGAATCATTTCCTTAGCCGTAAATCAAAGTTTAACATCACTCCAAGATTAAAAAAAAGCAGTTCGGAGTCTCTCGTAAACTCTGAAACCACCGCCAAGAATCTCTCCCAGAATCTAAAATAGCATTTGAGAATCCCTGTATCCGGGACACCTGTTCGAGATTCTTCTTCTCTGCCTCCAGTTCTTGGTTCAGTACTGAAGGAAGGCAACAGCCACGCTGAAGGACTCGTGGTTTTATAAAGTTTAGGTATTTTTTTAAAACGCTTGGAATCTTTTTTATAACGCTTAGGGGACTTTCATAACGTTAAAGGGTTTTCAAAACGCTTAAGGTTTTCCCCCCTATTCTATTCTTGCAGTAGCATTTGCCTAGCGTACACTTGTATAGTATATTTCATCTGACTCCTCGTAGTTAATTCCTACAATGTATGCTAAAATTTTATTTTGATAGTTACCACAAAGCTATAAATGAACAATGATTGCTAACATCACATCGAAATGCGCATCTTATCTTCCAGTCTTGCGTACCAGAATAAATGCGTTTCGAGCATTCCAGTCTCCCTGGAAAAAACTTCGCTTCTAAATGCAAGTCAGAAGTTGGAAAAAAGTTAATGGAGCTAGAGCAATATTCGGGCACCAAGTTGTGGAGCTGGAAGCGATTTGGCTTGACATCGAACTCCGAAGACGATAGCGGTTGATTACTGAGCAAATTTTAGATTGCGATTGGACTGTGAAGGAGAACCATAACAGTCGAGGATCACTTGAAGAACTAGCGGCGGAACTGTTATTGCTGGGACTCTCGTGTCTCCAGTTATTGCTGAGACTCTCGTGTCTCCAGTTATTGCTGGGACTCTCGTGTCTCCAGTTATTGCTGGGACTCTCGTGTCTCCAGTTATTGCTGGGACTCTCGTGTCTCCAGTTATTGCTGGGACTCTCGTGTCTTCAGTTATTGCTGGGACTCTCGTGTCTTCAGTTATTGCTGGGACTCTTGTGTCTCCAATTATTGCTGCGACTCTCGTGTCCAGTTATTGCTGGGACTCTCGTGTCCAGTTATTGCTGGGACTTGTATACATCGTTATAGTGTCGTGGCTCCTATTGCATCACTTCATCATGGTCACGCCGTTGCATTCTCAGTTGAGTTACCAGTCAGTCACCATAATTCCTTTATTATGGACACGCTGCTACATTCTCAGTTGAGTTACCAGTCAGTCACCATAATTCCTTCATTATGGTCACGCTGCTACATTCTCAGTTGAGTTACCAGTCAGTCACCATAATTCCTTCATTATGGTCACGCTGCTACATTCTCAGTTGAGTTACCAGTCAGTCACCATAATTCCTTCATTATGGTCACACTACTTGCGCCCCGGGAACCAAATTCTTGATGGAAATTTACGTACATTCTCTCCGTGTTTTCTCGGCCGATTTGGTGAGTGGCATCGCTCGATTTCAGTTGGGTCATCAATTGCGTAGCGCTAGCAATAAAGCAACTCCCAAGTGGTCATTAGCATGCAAACAGGACAAGCGCAGCACCGGCCGGGATGAAGTCTATTAAACTTAGGTAACTTACTTCATTGGCGTACGAACTCTCAAAACATACTTATGTTTGGTCAGTAAACCTTGGTTTGCTGAATGTAACAGAGTTTCATTTGGTCTGCGAACCATTGATTACTGTGAGCAAGGAACATACGCTTGGTCTGCAAACCTTAAACAGATATACACTTGGTCTGCAAACGAACATACGCTTGGTCTGCAAACATTAGTTTTTCTTAAGGAACAAACTTATGTTTGTTGTGAGCTAGGATATCTGGTATAATGGTTGTGAGCTGGTGATTTCAAAACGAGATGGAGGACGTATATCTTATGACAATTTTCCTATTCATTGACACACGAGTCAAGTGACAATAAAATGACCACCCGACAAAAGGTTTAAAATGATCATTCGACACAAGGTATATGAAATGATCATTCGACACAAGGTATATGAAATGATCACCCGACACAAGGTATATGATATGATCACCCGACACAAGGTATATGAAATGATCATCCGACACAAGGTATATGAAATGATCATCCGATACAAGGTATATGAAATGATCATTCGACACAAGGTATATGAAATGATCATCCGACACAAGGTATATGAAATGATCATCCGACACAAGGTATATGAAATGATCATCCGATACAAGGTATATGAAATGATCATCCGACACAAGGTATATGAAATGATCATCCGACACAAGGTATATGAAATGATCATCCGACACAAGGTATATGAAATGATCATCCGACACAAGGTATATGAAATGATCAATCGACAAGAAGGGTAAAGTGGTCATCCAATTGAAATTATAGAATAAAGATGGATTACCACTTCTGGCAAACATTGTAATGCCAAGAACAAGGTGTGCATTCACACATAACATGTGACTGATGAAGACATCACACATTGCCGAACAACGAGTAAACTCATTTTAGAGCAACTGAAGTCAGTACAAATACGAAGAAAATATGTATATATGGCACATTTATGTAAAATCAACACCTAAAGTAACCACCAAACTGATGTAACATTCCATTCATATTCTGATCTATAAATAATATGCTGTATAGGTCACAGAAATTCAAAAGCGTCATGCAGAGATGTACAGCTCAAAAATACTGCATACCAGACGGTCAATACTTTCCCCTCTTTTCCCACTGCAAATTAGCGAGTCTTACACAACGTTAAAATCATAAAATGTGAGACTAACGAACGGAACATGAAATTCATCGCACACAGTTTGTGTGTTTTAATTAAATTACTGGATGATATAATTAACGACCATCTTGTAGCGCAAGCTTTCCACATTAAAAGGCTTTCTGAAGATGAAATCTTCGTTAATGAAACTGGGAAAGTTTGACGTTGTTAATGAGACAACGTTGGGAATAAATTGTCATGAGACTTAGGGTTTAAATAAATAAATAGATTTTTTTTAATTTCGTTTGAGCTTTAAAGCTTTGAGCTTTATAGAAATATTTCTATGTAGAACGGGAATTATTTTTTTACAATGACCTCTGCAATGACTACTCCTGCAATGATCAGTGAATAAATTCAGTGTTAAAGAAAATTCATGCTCCCATAAAATATACGACAGATACAATGAAAATTATAAAAATATCCAAGATTAAGTAATTTTTCTATTTTCCCGAAAATAATTTCAGCATATGCGTATTTTTGCCTTTATGAATGCATGTTAATAAATATTCTGAAAATAGTCTTCAAGAACATGTGCGTTAGGAAACTTTCTATATTATTTTTTCTGTGTTTGATCGAAATATCTCATTCAGTAAAATTTTATTTGTGATGTAGAAATGAAACAGAAGTTAAGTATCTTGGAAAATTATACAAGATAAAGTATTCAACACAGTACCGGTACAGTTAATCAGTACCACGTGATCAGTTAATGATTGCGTAGATACTTTATTAAAGAAAAAAATTGAATTCATCGAAACTCGTCCTGAAATTTTCGATGGTGGAAATGAAAATTCTCAAGGGACAGAAACGAATTTTACATAATTCAAATCAAGTAAAGTGGGAAAAATCTAGAAAATTTTCTGGTTGATTTCCTGAGATTTACATAATTTCAAACTCACCACAAACTCAACGTCAACAAAAACAAAAATCCTGTTCTTCAAGTCATGTAACCGCACTAATTAGGAAAGAGAATTTCTAGCGGTGCTTTGACATATCTTAAGAAATTTATATTCGTTCTTTAGTTTTAATCTGTTCCCTTTTTTGAGCTGTGAAATCCGACAGCAAATCTTTCATTAAAGACAAGAGATGCAATTGTCGAGACGTGCCTTTGAAAAAATTGTCTCTCAGGAACCAATTATTCTGGGAATTTTTGGAGCAAGTTCTGAGTTAGGAAGGTAACTTTCGAATCCTTCTTATTAATGTTCCAAACTTGCGAGACGAATGCAATTTTACATTCAGTCCCACTCGAAAAAAAGACTTCCGGTGAAAATTAATAAAGAAAGACTGCAGATCCTTGATTACCTGAAAAATTTCTTCCTCTCGGCAAGGGTTGCACAAACGAGACCTAATCAATAACATTGAAAACTAGGTGAAGCTACGTGGGCAATTTTGGTGTCGGTGACCAGTGTAATTAAAAAAATTGAAAACAAAAATGACTCACTGCGGGAAAAAAATAATCACTAAACTAAGTAATGGAGAAAATTAAAATTTCACTGAATTGTAAATAGAACGGAAAAATCTGTAGAACTAATAAATAAATCGACTCGGTAAATGAAAGAATCTGTAAACTAAGCGATTAAATATTTAAAATTGAACTGAGTCGGTCTTAGAAGAAAAACTATCTGCAAAAACAAGTTAAAATTAAAGTTAACCACATGTCGTAAATGCTGTACTAAACTGAGCATATCCCTCCAAACCAGCACTGACGGAGGTACCTCACTTATTTTCCCTCTAGTACACTGTATTTCTTGTCCCTACACTGCTGGATTACAGAGGGGAAATTAATTGCAGACAAGGCATTACCAATGAGCTGAAATAATTTTTTTAACTGAATTTAGGTATTTGCTTCTTAATGGAACAAGTTTATATGTGTATGCATTGTATTTTGGATACCAAAGACCCTGAATTAATATAAAATACGTGATTTTTTCGTTATCGGTCTTTTTCCTGTTCAATATGGAAACTCTCGTAGAAGAGCGCCTTCAACTTGTAAATAAAAGAACAGAATTAATTAAAAACTAAGAGATATCTTTTCACGTGCGGGTGTACTAGTAACAATTAACCCTTTTCTGCTCAAATTATTTTTTAGACGACCAATAATTTTTTTTAATCAGGCACATCATCTCTTTATGGTTCCCTTCGGGCACGCTAGGTAAAAAAAGAATAAATTTTAGTTGTATAAAAAGTTTTAATTGAGTGTACAGAGTTTGGCCCGTTAGGCAGTAATAGGTTAATGTTTATGGTAATGTTGTTTTAAACTTGCGATAAACAATTGAATTTTGTTTTCTTTATTCATTTAATATAAATAAATTATGACATGCACAGCAGACATCTGCAAACATTCATCATTTGACAGTCAAAACATGAAAATATACAGTATATTTATATTGTCATAGATATTATAGGAAGATTTAACACGCCCTTAGACCAATTATTTCCGCGCATATTTTCTATTTAGAAAATGGCCTGTAATTCCATGTTGAATACCTACAAAATTATCGCAGTTTACTTTCTGCCTATCTAGAGCTACCTGTAGATCATTGCTTGTGTTCGTCAAAGATCTAGAATATTATCTAGGCTGACTTTTTGTCTATGGTGACTCTAGACAGACAAAAAGTAAGCATTACAAGAGCTCTGCAAGTTATGCTCTCGACTTTAGAGCATTTCTTGCACAGCTCTTATTCCTCCTATGACACACACATATTTACCTGCAGTTTATTTAGAAAAATATCTCTTGCCTATCTGGAGACCCGCTTGTCTATCTGACGGATCACTTATATACACCAGCCACTCATCTAAACTCTAGACTAGAGAATTATGAGAACACGCTTGTTGTCTACCGAGATGATCATATACCAAGTTTTCCAGGTAGAATAAAATGCACAGGGTGAAAGTAACAAAATAAGAGATATTTTGTGCATAGATTTAAAGAAGATGACATCAAGTAACGCAGATTATCCAGGGGCAAGATCACAGTATTAGTTTTCGGAGTCCGAGGCTCACATGAAAGTTCGTCATGACAACTCCAAGTCAACAGATTTTAACTTCCAAAGTGTAATATATTTTGCAAGTGGTACAAATATTATACTAGGAATTAATGGAAAACGAACATTGGAATTTTAAGCAAACGGCATCTGAAATTCGTTCATACGCTGTTAAGGGCTACAGTTCAATTTAGAGACCTATTCTCGGATATTTTATAATTTTCATTGTATCTGTCATATTTTATGGGAGCATAAATTTTCTTTAACACCGAATTTATTCATTGATCATTGCAGGAGTAGTCATTGCAGAGGTCATCGTAAACCTATTCTTATGAGTGTGAAAGTAAGTGAATATAATAAACTTCAAACTATGCTCTAGCAGTTCTCGTCTCTCGAACGAACTTTTATATGCCGGAATATTTTCTATGCGGAGTTTTCTTCAGCTCTGACGTTTTCAGCAGTAACCGTTCAATTTTCTACGGAAACATGAAACTATTCACAAAATGGTTACTTATTTTGTTCGTCTCTCTCTATTGGAGAACAATCAGTTGTATATCCTCGTAAATTTAGTAGCGAGATTATATTTGCAAGCGTAGGAAAAAATAGTTCACAACGCATTAGTATATAAAAAGTACGGTCTCTGATCATGACTTGTACTAGCAGTTGCTCTTGGAAAAATTTCATTAAATCATTTGACTAATGATTCACAAATTCTTATTCAAGTATTTAATAATTTTAAAACATTTGAATCAAAATCTTTAGCCTTTCCGACTGATTTAATGTGAAGACAAAGATTTCTATGGGACTTCAAATAGTGCAAAGGTAAAATATTCAAAGAAATGGTAGACTATGTCCTGCCATGTTTTTTTATAGGTCATTAAGAAGTGAAGTATTACAGTCGTAATATTTATCAGCTTTTACATTTTAGACTAATGTAGAATAGTTCTACGCTGCTGCTAGTTTTCATAGTCCTAATCGTCAAACTATTTCGTAACTCTGTTATACGAACCAAACGTGAAAACAGTTCAGTTTAAACTAATGTCGCTCGTTCAAATATATTCCCCAATGAATTTAAAACACATCATTAAGATCCTTATGGGGTACAAATCTATTGATTGATAATGCCACGAACGTTGGTTATGTTATCAATTGAGTAAATAAGTGAATAAAACCAAGTAAATCATTCTGAGTAAGTACTAGTAAGTACATAATAGTAAGTAACCAGTGCCTGGTGAGTCAATTATGCCTACCTGCTAGATAACTATGATAGTCGAGCTGTCTCGTCTTCTAAATCCTATGTGGACCAATTAATTAATTAATTAGTTAATAGTCTCCCAACTTACTAGTCTTCCCATTTACTAGCTTTCACAGAACTAACCCTCTCAAAACCAATTTTCCTAGTTTTTCCAACTACTATTTGTCCCAGAACCCAGTTTTTCCATCTACTATTTATCCCAGAACCCAGTTTTTTCTGCTACTATTCGTCCTGGAACCCAGTTTTTCCTGCTACTATTTGTCACAGAACTCAGTTTTTCCTGCTTCTATTCATCCCAGAACTCAGTTTTCCAGTTTGTGCTCATATTTGCGTCCGCTCCATTAAACAAAGGCACTCGCGCTCGCCAACGTGGGCGAGCACGGCGCTCGACTGCGCCCACATGGACCGTCTTTGTAGCCGTATTAATATTTGATAGATATTGCACGACTGTAAAATATTCTTTTACGATGAGGAAAGATCTATTCCTTTCTTTTCGCGGAATTCGAGCACCAGGATACGATCTTCAAAAGACTTTCATTTTCACTCCTGTCTTTTTACCTTGTGTTTACTCTTTCTACGTAGAAGATATTTTCTGCAGCGTGTAGCTCGTTCCTTTCTTGTTTAACCTGTTTTAATGTATTCTAATTTGTTGAACTTTAATTATTATGATTATTAAACATTTGCCTATGGATATACAATTGTAACTCATCGGGGACGCGCCTGATTTGTTAAGGATCAATTATCTTCTACTGGTTAGGGTTTCATATTTATCAATTGATTATTTATTACAGTTCCTGAAGTGCAATTGTGAAGCATGGTTGTATTCTTACGGGCCTTTGAGTTCAATTATTTGGAATAATAAAATTAGTGCATAAAAATAAATTTGATTAAGTACGAATCCGATGAAACAGTTTTCCCAGTGGGAATAAAAAATTCTGGTGGAAATTAAGATAAAATTACGGGAATTACGCACCGGTAGAAATAATGCTTTCTTGATCTTAATTTTTTCACAGATTGAAATCTTCAACTTTAAACCTTTTCCAAAGAATGCAGGCATCGATATAATTCCTATTAAATTTTAAAATACACTTAATGTATACAAAAAAGGAATAAAAACTGACAGAAAAATACTAAATGACAAAATACTCTTAGGTATTGAAACATTATACTGAATAGTAATTATTAAAATAAAACATTACATACATATGAAATGAGAGGTGAATATCACTTTTCATTGAACAAGAGGCGAAGTGTACGTTCTGTGTACTACAATCAGTTGATACACTTTTACAGTTTGTACAAAGTACAGTCAATTCTTGTCAGCGACAGCCACAAGTTTCAAGACTTGTCTTTAGCAGCGACATGTAGGTGTAATGCTGCACTTCTACAGTCTGTAATTTTACGTCGAAAAGCGACCAAAACCCAGTGAATCGGAGTACTTTTTGTTTACTATGTATTTTAATATACATAAGTTTTCTATTCAGGTGGAATGTTTCCCTGCGGCACGTTGCTAGCACATTTATTAACACGGTGACTCCGAAGTGGTACGTATGTGGACCAATTTGAATAGGTTCTGTAATTTTTTCAGATCCTTCTAGTGACTATGCGTACAAAGTGAAGATTTACACCGGCCAGGCAATCTGAGGCAATGTGTTAAAATCATACGAGGGAACAGTGCGTATGTGGCGCAGTCTTGCTAAGCGCGCGAAAGGAAACCGTATTTTTCAAAGCACGCTTTCTACTGGGGGAGGAGGGGGAGGGGTTTGAATGGTACAATTATAATTCTCAACAAGAGTGAAAAGATTCCCCCGCAAAAATAGTACTGGAGAAAGACAAAGTTAACTTTGGTGGTATAAGCTCTAGAGAAGAGTAACGTACAACCTATCCTTCCGCATTTCAATGAAGACTAAGATTTTTTGACAGTGAGTTTTCTTGAAGAGGAACGAACTGACGAGAAAACCATACATTTGCTCAGTGCAAGATTTACGCTTTTGAGCCATGGTCTCCCGAGTTCTCGGCGAATGCTAGTTTTTTCAGGATTTTTTCTTATACAAGGTCAGAGTAAATTAGAAATTTTGGTGAAATTAAAATCTACGAAAACTTTGGAGAGTTTTCGCCAACGCTGAATGCATTGCTCAACTTCTCGTAAATTACCATAAAGACTCACTAATATTTACATGAATATTACTGGTTAACACGTTTATCACCTTGCATTGGTATATTTTACCCACTGAAATACTTAGTTTTTTAAAACATGCAACATCTAGCATACTTCTTTGTAAGATTTCTCTTAAAGAGCGTACATAATAAATAACTGATAGGCATTTAAAGTGCAGTGGCTCGACAATTGATTTTCAGAATTTTTACAGTTAACATAGTCAGTAAATTTGATTGGAAATAATAATTTTTGATCACCCAAAACCAAAATACGTGCATGCTTTAGTATTAATGGAATTGAAGTTCGGTGCTACGCTTGTACCGTCGGTGGCAGTACAACAAGAATGAGAAAAGTTTGGCACAAGGTGTGCCGGAAAAAGAATAAGTGAAATACTGAAATGAAGAGAAGAGGCGAATTGTAGGATGCGCGTTGCGTTTAAATATAAGTAATCGAGGGCTATCGCTGAGTTTTATATGGGATTGCATTTAAAAACCTACTTTTTGGATCAGTTAATACAAAATTTAACGATCACGCATTGAACGTTTTTATAGAATATAAAATAACGTTCATCGTTGATGTTGCTACATGTCTGGAATTGGTGGTAGCATGAAGGCAGGAAGTAAATTATGGCTCGGTTCTTGCAAAAAAAAATATCAATCATGTCCTTAAAGAGCATTTAACTCCTGTCAGTCGAGTGTTGAGTCGGTGGGAACATCGTTATTTCCAATCCTTTAAAATTAGGGGAAATAACATCCGTATCACGGCTACCATTGAATGCTGTCGACGGGGCTCAATTTTTAACACCATCTTGATGCGTCCAGTTTATCAGTAAATAACATAACTCACTAATAGTTTATATTTTATTAAATATTAATCAGACAGGCTGATTACTGTTTTTAGATGATTCATCTTCAATGGATGGCATAAAATGATTGTTTTTTCTGATCACTTCTAATCATGTACACACGTGGAGACTTTCAGTATAGATAAAAAAAGAACGAGGACTGCTTAATATCGACTAAACTTCATTAATTGCAATTTTGTTATTTCTAGAAAGGATGAAATCGTAAGAACGGCCTTCTTTGAAATAAAAGTTTTTAAAAACACGCATGTTTATGCCATATGTACCTTTTTAATAAAACCTTGGCCTTCACATGATTAGATCCATGACACACACTGAATACACTTTAAAAAAGGGTTCATATTCTCTAAAGTTTCGAAGCTTCGCGTGTTATTCAGTGTAGTTCATTTGTACGCTTAACTTCTTGCAAGTCGAGAGAAGACGGAAATACTGCGGCCGTAAAACATCCCTCATGAACGTACGCCCTTCTCTTATCTAGTGGAAATAAGCTTCATTTCAGTTCTTTTTTTCTGGCAATGACGGCTGAATGCAGGGCATCCCTTATCGTAGCGGCTCAGGTCTGCTTCTGACATTGCAAATAGAAAATACACGTTGGGACTCGGAAATATAAGGCATAGCGTTATGAGCCTCAGTGCGCCGGTGCAGGAATACATGTTCTTCTGCGCACAAACTTATTTTCTGATTTGTCAGACCTGCTTTGTCGGAACAATAACTTCCCATTGTGAGATCTATTACAATTACAGAGCAAGAATTAGGTTCAGAATCAATAATCAATCCAGTGTGATATAAATCTTAGTTTATTTATACATACGTGTTTTTGGTGTCCTTCACAGTGGAAAAGAAGAAAATTAGCATTTTCGAAATTTAGGGATTGTTGATACCAAAACCCCTGGATTACTAAAAATGCGTGATTTCTTCCGTTATTAACCTTCTTCTATTTTAACATGGAAATTCCGTTAAAAAATAGGTGTCGACTGGCAGATGAGAAAAAAAGACGAAGAAGAAGCTTATCTCAAGAACAAGAAGAGGCAGTCCAAGAAGAAAAAAGAACGTGAAATTTTTCAAGTGCTGGTCGTCTGGTATTCAACAAAACACTGAAGATGTTTACCTTGTCAGTGAAGCTATACTGTATTTCAAACGCTAAAACCTTAATTAGAAAATATAAGTAGAATTTGCAAAAATTAGTCCACAATCTAATCAAAATCTTGTATTAACAGAGTGTTAATTTTTTTGGCGTATTAGTTGTGTGAAACAGCCAAAAGTTAACACTTTCTTTTTTGCATCGTACGCACTATGTAAAATGACATGCTGGAATCGTGAGCTTTAACGTAGCATTTTCTAATGAATTTGGTGGTAGTGGAGGAGTGTGTTGGATTTCATAGCTCATTTAGTTTCATGTATCAAGTAGGGAATTAAAATTATTCATTGTATTATTACTACCCTCAAAAAAAAAACTGAAAATGTGTCTTTCAAAGAATTGTTCTTGTGCATATGTATATTAATTTCCTGGAGGGGAGAACTTTTGCTAATTTCAACATGTTCATGAAGTTTGCCTTGCAAAATTACGAAGAAAAAATTACTTTCGTGGAAATAAATAATAGTGAGCTTGAATATAAATAACATATATAGCATAGTGAATCATATTTTTCGATTCTGTACAACATGTAATAACTACAATTCTGAAATGATCATTTTGAATACAGATTTCAAAGTTAAAAAACATTTCTCCGAAACAATCTCAGATCTCCAGTTTATAATCACAAATGAATATTTATATTTTTAAACCTCCGATAAAATGTCCAAACTTTAAAAAACTCATTGTGAAATAATTGTCCACATATCCTTTCACTATTCGCGGCCGTTGAATGCAGGAATGAAATGTGAAGCTGTGTCGTGTGTCCGGCTTGCGTGATATCTCAAATTCGGTCGACGGTCTCATTTCGTTGATACAAGTTTACCAATCTGGAAAGTTGGATCTCGAAAGAATATGAACGAGCGGCGAAGAATTGGAGCAGCCACGCACAAAATTTGTCGAATAACGTTTGAATCGAAGACGTTTGTTGGAGCGAGGCTTGGATTCTGTCATTCTTAGGCTACAGGTCAATTGGGAACGCAAAATTATGAGCATTGGAAGGAGAAAGCCGGGGGATAAAATAAGCTTTGAGCTAAAACTTTGGATGGAGAGTTTATCTGTTTTTTGTGAATAATTTTTGTGTAAATAAGATATGATCCTGAAGATTATCAGGTACAGAGACAAACTATTGTTGAATAGAATAAATATTGGAATTATCTGTTTCCAAAGTTATTATAGGTGCCATAAACTAATAGCGACGAGGATTATTAACTATAAACAAATAATATATGTTTTTGTCAACACTATAAGGCACATGGAAATTTAAATACAATCTCTGTCTCATAACAGTTGGCAGAATATGACGCTTTCGCTTTTCCTGTCGTTTTTTCCTCTAAACAAACTACGGTGGAGTTAAGGGTATATAAATTCATTCACAGGAACACCACTTAGTGTTTCTTGCAACACTACTCAGTGATTTTTGTAACATCACTTAGTAGAGCGAGAATACAAACACTTATTACGATCATAATGACACTCGTAATAGCTTTAAATGTAAATTAAATATTTCCATCTATACTATAATAAGAGCCGCGTCCGTCCGTCCCCATATCTGTTCGTCCCTGTGTCACTCTTTTCTAATCGATAGCTTTGATAGCAACAAGGATAAAGCTTAAGAAATACAAGAAATCATTCTATTGCATTATTTTTTGTGACAATTCAAGTCCCTTTCACTTGCATTATGGTATCCAGAATACAGAATCGGTTTATTTTTACAAATAGAAATTTTCTTTGGACCTTTTTCTGTTGAAATTCATCATGATGCTTTGATATTTTTAATTGATAATGCGAAAAGAAATGTTTTAAATTAGTTTGGCCAGTAACCTGGTTACTATTTAGTATAAGGCCAAAGATTTTGGAAATTGAGTTTTTACTTTCGAAATTGTGATTTTCTTGAAAAGCTTCAAGAAGATAATCGAGGACGTTTCAGAATAAAATTCCGGCAAAAAAGGCCAACATGGATAGAAACATGCCCAACCGTAAGAGAGAAGCAGCAAGACTTCGACAGCAAGAAAGACGTCGAAAACTATCGGACGAACAACGCGAAATGGCAAGACGAAGCAATGCTGCTCGCCAACGAGAAGCTAGAGCTAACTTGACCCTTGAACGGCGTTTGGCAATTCTAAGGAATAATGCAGAGCAACATCGAGTAGCTAGAGAGACCTTAACGCACGTAAGAAGAGAGAAAATTCTTTGGCATGACGCTGAATAACATCGAGTGGCATGAAAGAATTTAACTCAAGAAAGAAGGGATGAAATTCTTCAGCATAATGCATTCGCTCACAGATGAGGTAATTATTTAGATTAGACGGGCATTGCACGAGTAATATTTAAAACTGACTTCGAATATAATTAAGTGGTATGATACACGGGATTTAATTTTATAATTGAAAAGACTCATTAAGCTATTGTTTTTTCCCTCTGAGTAAACAATCATTGATGCCAATCACAATCATAACACGAGAACTAGAAAAAAATTGTAGTTAAATACTCTGCGAGATTAAATTCCAATTGACGGGGCTTTGTATTGAGAAGATTTTTGTATAAATTATATGAGTCATTAAGCATTTCTAAAGAACGTTCGAGCATTTTTATGTAAAAAGGAAACGTTCATTTGTTTTTGACTTGGCTGTGTCAAATAAAATATTTGAGCCGAAGTACAGTGAGCTGCAATTGAAATGACAATATTTTCCGGTTTTCGTATCCGATTAATGGTTCTTTTATGATCTTGCATCTTTTCATAGAACTGATGTAGTATTTTTCCTACAACTCTTACGTTTTTCACAAAATTTTTTGAGCAAACTTTTATTTTATTTTTGATGCCACTTCCTATTTAATATCTACTGTTGTTATTTACCACTACTATTGCTATTTTTTACAGTTACGGTTTTCTGCTGTTGTTACTGCTTCCTATCACTTAGGAACATTAGTTTGTTTCCACCTTTTCCTTCTCGAATATATTACACTGCAGCAACTTTATTATGGCCATACTTTTTCGTTCCTCTGAGGAAGCATTGCATGAAAATAGCCTCACAGCCTCACAGCCTCACAGCCTCACAGCCTCACAGCCTCACAGCCTCACAGCCTCACAGCCTCATAGCCTCATAGCTACGGAGGCAAACACTTAGTAACGCTCCTCTTATTTGCGTTCTCATTCGGACGCATCACAAAATTGAAGGACTTTCCGGCCAATCAAAGCTTTAACTGATGATTAATTAGTGGGGTTTTTAAGGGTGCATTGAAGGTAGTTTAGTTTTGCATTCAGAATTTTTGCAAGGTTTTTTGGAAGAATGCTGGCAGACCTGCCATGGAATACGACGCTTTAATGATGCTGTGAAAAAAGCTGCACCAGAAATTGTAGTGATCTCGACTTATAGAAAAAAGTTACTGAAAATGCCAACTGAATTAACTGGAAAATAAAACAATGAATATCCTAATTTTAACAATACCACATGTATCGCGTTCTGCATTGTTAAAACTACATTGTAAACGTAAACAATTTTTCTGCCTGATTTACTGCCAAGCTTAACAACGTGTACGAAAACTTGCATAAAATTTGGAAATCATACTATGTATATATTAAATTCTATCATGAGATTCTTAAAATCACTGCTTCTGAGACTATCTTAGACGCATCCTCATTTAAATTAGCATTCAACATTGCCACAGAATCCGCCACTGAAATCGAAATATTGCCGAAAATAAAACGAGCAAAAACCTAAAAACTACATCTCAACTTCGTTAAAATTTTTCAGATTAGTTTATAAGTGTAACTTTTTTACGGCATTCGAGGGAAACTGGAACGCGTGGGTCAAAACTTGGGTCTTTTCAGTGAGGACGCTCATCTACGTTACAGAGCTCAAGTTTTAATTATGTAAATGCACTTCATTAGTTTCTCCATAGCATTTCTAATATTGAACTTGGTGGCTGTACAGCAACTCACACGAGATGTGGTGGTGATGTGATGTGGTGGTGATGTGGTGGTGATGTGATGTGGTGGTGATGTGGTGGTGATGTGATGTGGTGGTGATGTGATGTGGTGGTGATGTGGTGGTGATGTGGTGGTGATGTGGTGGTGATGTGGTGGTGATGTGGTGGTGATGTGTTCAGAATAACAGGCCTTGGCTTAATGTTTCTCACAGGTTGACTTCACGTGTGCAAGAAACGTACAGTTTTTAAACTCGTAGATGAGAATTCATTTGTATGACAAAGGAATATGTGAATCTTCTAATTACATAACTGGAAACACACATTCTAATTAAAAGTAATTTCTGGGTATGATTAAAATACGTTAGAGCATTTTCTTACCTAAAATGGGAGTGAAAGATCTGGTTTATCTTGGGTTTGAATCCGGGCTTTGTGATTTCAATAATTGTTTACTCGGTTAAAACAAGGAAATTAGTCAGAAAGTTCAAGGAATGGAAGCTTTGTTTGGATTATGGGCTTTCTTTAATGAAGCTAACTCTGAGCATGAAAGATTTTGAAAATGAATGGAAGAGATAAAATCTGGATGCCTAACGTGAAAATGTACATTTCTTTAAGATTTATAATTAAAATCTCATAATGAGTGAAGTTCGATCACTTAATTATATTTAAAGTTAAATGTTTCGTTTACCAGTACTGTCGTTCTGAATTATCAACATCAAAGACGCAGGCATGCAGTACTCTGTCCATCCCAGTCAAAGACACAGGCATGCAGGACTCTGTCCATCCAAGTCAAAGACGCAGGCATGCAGGACTCTGTCCATCCAAGTCAAAGACACAGGCATGCAGGACTCTGTCCATCCAAGTCAAAGACGCAGGCATGTAGGACTCTGTCCATCCAAGCCAAAGACACAGGCATGTAGGACTCTGTCCATCCAAGCCAAAGACACAGGCATGTAGGACTCTGT
>VCRD01001233.1:0-10956 GCA_006783055.1 Trinorchestia longiramus
TTCGCCTGTCTTGATGGTGGTATTAGCTCCCACCTTCGCCTGTCCTGATGGTGGTATTAGCTCCCACCTTCGCCTGTCCTGATGGTGGTATTAGCTCCCATCTTCGCCTGTCTTGATGGTGGTGTTAGCTCCCACCTTCGCTCTACGTCTTAATGTCGTTGTTAGCAGTTTCTCTCCGATGCTCAACTTGAGAATTCTCTAAAAGAAGGATGAACTGATAGTGTCTTCCCTCATCAAGATATGTATTTCGAATTTAGAGGCATTGTGCATTCTTCTCGTCATTCGCTGACGCAGCAGAGCTTGTAGCTGTTGTCTGTTGTGGGTTTGACGTCACAATTACAGAAGCATTTACTTCTGGTGATCGTGTAATGGTAGGCGTATCGTGAAATAGTAAACTTTTACTTTAGCGCTACCGGGTGTTGCGTGTTAATAACCCATTGTAGAAAATTTTTCTTGAGTGTGTTTAAGACCTTTGCATTTTTAAATACTTCATATATTATATTATACTTATTAACTGAACCTTAAGCTCCGCTTTTTTCTGCATTGTTTCGTTTGAAGGTTACTCCAGGTCGTGGTTGAAGTTTTCCTTGGGCGGCAGAATTAACGGATGCTGCGTAATTGCCTATCAGAGAAACGTACGTGCGTGGCCACCTCCTATGGAACGAAAGTTTTTGTTCCGCCTGTGTTCTGGAGTTCGCCTTCTGCTAAATTATCAACTAGATGGACTTGGTCTTTGGTTGCATGGCAAACTATAACAAAACTTTCATCATAGCAATGACTGAAGTCCCTTAGTCCTGTTCAGCTTCAAGTGTAACACCTCTTGTTCAAACTAATTTTTGACATAGTCGTTTGGCTCCATCACTCTTTTTCGAATGAAACCTATATTTTACTTTACCTCATTAATTAAACATTTTACCACAATGAAAACTTTCTCATCCCTTTAAAGCGTTTCATTATACGAGTATTAGAGAAATAACTGAACAAC
Organism: Trinorchestia longiramus; assembly: GCA_006783055.1. Lineage (NCBI taxonomy): Eukaryota > Metazoa > Arthropoda > Malacostraca > Amphipoda > Talitridae > Trinorchestia > Trinorchestia longiramus. Next base: position 986 of record VCRD01001233.1, read on the forward strand.
TTTGCTGGCTTTACCAGTCTTAGTTCGTATTAGTCAACTTTGTCAAGTTTTACGAAAGTTTGTTGATTTTTTCTGGCGGTGCTGACTGCGCATTTCTATTTCCTGTTTGACTTGGCAATTTTCATTGTTCTGTCAGTTGTGATTATTCAACATTTTTCCGTCTCTCATTTTCCATGTCTTCCGCATGTTGCGCTAGCTGGTGAGCTTGTAACATCTCATGTCACTGGAACATGCAATCCGTATTCTGAGTAATCAACTCTAATTTCCTAAACATCGGACTCTCATATCTATAATTTCTCCTGATTTGAACCGAAGTCTTTACATGAGCCTTAATTTACCCCAATAAATCAGCCAAGAGAAGCAATATTGATCATTAGACTCATGAAGTTTTCAAATATTCATCTCGGATTCCAATCGGTCTCCAAAATGGGCAAGTTTGGAAGTTCGTGTGTAGACACACAGCGTCCTGCCACTGTCTGGGCGTCATCATCTCAACGTACAGCTGCCATACAGTTCTCATTTTAACGCTTCTTGTATCAGGTTTTTACGATCAGATTTTAGTATAAGCTTATTTCGCTAGTTTTCACAAGTCTTCTTTTGAATGCTTTTTTCCATCAGTTTTTTGTTATCAGGTATTATTTGAACGGTTCTTTCATCAGGTTTTTATGATCAGTGTTCGGTTTAAGATCAATTCACTGGTTAAAAAATAGTTTTAACGATTGTTTTAGCAGGTTTTCGCTCTCAAATTTCGGTTATCGGGTGTTTCATCAAGTTCTTACAGTTTTCAATTAACGATTTTTTATCATTTTTCTACGGTAATACAATAGTTTAGAAGTGTTCGTGCTTGCCACATTTTCTATTTCCAAAACTTATTTAAGTTTTCAACCCATTTTTCCGGGCTCTGTTTTGCAAATGAATCGCTTGTAGAGGTGGATTTAGAGCCACGTTTTTTTATTACTCTAAAAAATCGTGATTTAAGGAAGAATGTGACGTGCAAATATTTGCTTTCACTCCATTATTTCTTTATTTCTTTTAAGTCTATCATGCTTAATTCAAGACCGCAATTGTTGTAATCACTCCTTTTTGGACGATTCTTTATTTTCCAGTTCCTTAAACGCCGTACTTCCATGGCAAATAATTGTTAAATTTATTTTCTGACTAATTCCCTCAATTTCTTCGCCTCATTATGTACGGGTTCTTCAGCATCGCTTTAGTTTTTGTTTGAAAATGCGGTAGCGTGATTTGCTGCGTTACTGATTGTCCAATGCGGACTCAGTCTTTCTCAGGATCTTCAACAGACACAAGGTCGTTCACTTGATTGTTTTTTTTAAATAACGGAAGGAAATTACAACTTGAATATTGTAGAGCAACAGGCGTTGGACCACATACCGTGGTGGCAAGAAAAGTAAACAGCGCACGCCTGGAAGGGTCACTGTACGTGTTTTTATACGAATTTTCATGGGCACGTTACCCCAAGAAGTGAACAAACTGAGGAGGGTTGTTGTTGAGCTCATCTTCTTCAGTCTGTTCTCTTCAGCATATTTTTCGAAGTAAACATGCTGGTTATTGAGGATAAGCAACTCCTGTTGAGGTAGTGTGCTCTGGATTTAGTCGTAAGCCTTTTGCCTTTTCATGATTGCTTGAGTAGAAAATATTCTGATCTAGCTGCATATTACATGAAAGCCTACGGCTTTTTCTTCTTTTTTCGCCTTTTCGTTTCTTTAATCATAGAAAGGCATCGAACCTACGAGGCCCGTTTTCAAGAAATGTTAATTTATTGTTTAAAATTGTTTGATTTTGCCGTATTCATTAAAAACATCAATAATATAGGTAGCTCCAAAATGTGCATTTTTAGAAGCTTATAAATAAAAAAATGGATGACGGCTAGACGGGCCCACGTGGCCTTCGATGTTACAAACATTTGTTGACCTTATGTGGTTAAGACGCCTATGTTGCCAGGCTCTGTGGCTGATGAGCAAAAATTTAGCTCCTTGCTGATGACTTTTGAATGAAATTTATTTTTGACGCACTAACCGCTTGTTCAAAAATGGTGCTTGAATATCTATGAAAAATTCCATAAACATAAAATGCAGAGGTTGATTTTATATAAAGGGTGGAAATTGTTATAATAAGTGAAAATACAAATGTAGAAAATAACTTTTAGAATGGCTCAAATCGTATAACTTGCGTCATTCTTCACATATGTCGGAGCTCTGCATCCCTCTTAATAACAAAGAACTTTTCTCGTTAGTGGACGTTTTCTCTGCTTGTGCAGATGACCGTCCATTTTTGCAACTGCATAAAACCATAATTTGCTCTTATTCATTTTGTATTTGTTTGTGCTGTTTTATATTCATACCGCCAGTTAGATTATTTTCAGCAAATATTGCTTCATTTCTTTTTATATTTCAACATTATATTTCCATTTTATATTTATATTTTAGTTCATCTTATTTAGTTGGGAGAATATTATTCGCTAGTGTTGTGTTGCCTCGATGTAACGAGTGGATTATACTACACTCAAAGTTCCCTGGAGACGGGAAGTGCTGTAATTTCACCTCACGTTTGGAAGAGCTTGCGCATTAATATATTGTGCATACATTAAAGTATCATGATAAGAGAGAGTTAGTGACTTCGTCTGAACTTGACTGGCAAATTAGCGAAGCTTTCCAGCTCAGTCTGGAAGATCGTTCTCAAGGTGTATGAATTTAAAACAATACTCAATTCTACGGGTTGTTAGTTGCTCATTGTACAAAGTATTTTATTTTCTTGAAGCTTGTAGAATATTGGTTATTCCTTAAATTTTAAAATATGTACACTTGTAGAATTAATTCCGAGTTCAGTGATATGTTGAGTGATGACTGAAAAGGTCTTATTGTGCAGGGTGTTCCCAAAAATGTAATCCCCCTTTCACTGCCCATTATTAAAGAGGAAATACGAGTATTAAGGTGTTCTTTTATGAAGTTTAATTTTTTTAAAACTAATGTTTTTAATTTAATTTAACTCATGAAGCTTGTATCTATCTCGGTAAACGCCTAAACCAAAACAAAATCTACTTATATAATGCACGGCGTATTTTCATCTTCCTCTATCTGTATGTGTCCTTCCCATTTCTTCGAATCCAAAACGGAATAAAATTGATTAAACTGAAATCAGAACGGGTAAACATGTATTATAAGCATTGTATTGTGGATACCAAAGCCTATAAAGTACGCCATTTTTTCCCGCTATCAACCTTTCTCTCCTACACGGCCATGTTATCGGTAGATAAGATACAGAATGGAAATTTTGTATATATTCATGAAAAATGTTCTTTTAAAACAATAATTCCTCGTAAGTCTGTAATACATTCGTCTCTATAATAATTTCAAATTAGTCATCTAAACCGTGGAATTTTCGCTGGAACTATCTAGTGTATGAATAATGACAGCAGTCAGAGTGATTGCATTTTTTTGGGGAGAAAGCCTGTATTTAAAAGCTTAATTCTTATTTTCTTGTGTGAAAATATTGAAACGAGCTAAGCTTTAGAATACAACAGCTGTAAACATAGTATCGTTTGCACCTGTGATGAAAGACCGTACGGTTTCATACATAAATATGGAGGTATACTTATGTACCAAAATCATTATTTCTATAGAATAAGCTAAGAATAAGATGCTAAATGAACGAAGAACCTAGATGCTTTCTAATTAATAGTCAATTCAAGAATGTTTAAAGTCGGGGCTAGGCGTTTTCACAATATTTTATTTTGGGTCTGGCTGAAAAATTCCACTTTTTTATATTCTTTATGAGCTTGTGATGAGAAGACGAAAGGACGTAGTAAAGTGGCCGGTATATATGCTTGTGCCAATTCATTTTTTCCTTTCCTTTGATTCTCGAAAAAATAAATTAGGAAGATTAGTTGCCCGGTGCAAAAAATTACATCTGCGATTTTGGCAATTGGTGATAGTTCCGTAATAATACAAGAACAGTCCTTGTCTCAGAAGTAGTCTCTTTTTCAACTGGCAGTTTTTAAATGTTAGCTCCTCTTACCAACTGACCAGAAAAAGTCAAGTATTTTTCACCTACAGCTTCAGAATTAGAAATAGGATAAGAAATTGCCTTTATCAAGGCGGAATTCTGCCCACTGTTACAGTACGAAGACTCTTCACTTGCTACTGTATTGCTTGTTTCTTTGGCAACATGTAAACATTTAGCTCGAAAACTCCTACGTCTGCATGACACGTGCGGAGGAAACTCATTCACACGGTTACAGAAATTCATTCTCTTTGTTATTGAGGGGAATTGTGTTTGTTCTCACGCACCTTACTCACCCCACTGCACATACACAGCTGGACCCATGAGCCTCGTGAGTACACACTGCGTCTCATGACGTGAGGCTTGCCCCCCTCGCTCTAGCCCCCTCCTTCACTTATAAATACCCAAGGCACGCTTCTCTGCAGTTAGTCTTGCGTCTCCAGTCACATAGTAACCGAATGGTGCTTCTTGTGTGATCAACACTGCTGTTTATGTGAATGTTCGTTTTATTCACACTAACCGATCACCGTGTTATTCGATGAATGCCACTCATTGTAAATTATTTTAAATTTTAATTATCCGATCACTAACGTGTTTGATGTATGTCTCGCACTGCGCTTGTTTGAATATTTTCTCTTTTTAATAGCGAATTACCAAGGTGTTCGCGTTGTGTGATCGACGCAATACGAACGTAGCGTACCTGCTAATTTGGAGTTCTTTACTGCTAATTGCGAGCCCAACGTGTTGACATGCGAGCACATTCTGCCTGCCACGTTCACGTGCGAGCTATCAATTCTTTGTTTTGCGTGTTCCAATGAAAAGTTTCCCGTTTGCTTTCGGAGGTTGGTGCTGCTAAGGGTACTAAGAAGACGTAAATCATATCGTACGTGTGATGAGCTTGCTTGGCGATATTTTCAAACATTTACAATCGTTAGCTTGCTGTTTTTAGCGAGATACTTGGAAAATTTGTTAAGTGATATTGTCATTTTTAATTAGCTCATTTGTTCGAAGAGATAACATTTTGTGCAGTAAGCATACTGAAGAAACACGTACGCATTATTTGAGGTATTAATCGCCAGCATTTATTATTGTCAGCCAGGTGTCTGTGAGGAGTGCATGGTCAGCATGAAGCGAGTTTCTCGCGCTATTCGTACGTGTTATTGATGCTGTGTAGTACTAATATTAGTTTATATTTGAATTGATATTTACATATTTCAAGTATAAAAATTAATAAATAATTCATATTTATGAAAAATATTCCAATAATTCACATTTTTTTCCGTGTTATTTAAATTCATATTGCGTTGTGCGTTACGTAATAAGAATGATCGTTGATAATGAGGTTGCAGATGATTTTTTGCGTTGGTTCCTACGCTTTTTATTTCTGCTTTGTTAACATGATTATTGATAATTTTTAGTTGAACGATCATATTAAAATTCAGACATCACAATGAAGGCTGGGGCTAAATTCACGCATTGGACACGTGGTGAACCAATTCCCCGAAATTCATTTCTTTAGAAGAGTAAAATTCTTGATAGGAGTACGCGTCTTGACGAGAAGGGGTATAATTCTTGACTAAGTTGGCGTGGGTAGTATCATGGTATTTCCTACCTTAGCATTTGCTTCATTGTATGCCATGTATCACAATTCTACTTCTAGTAAGAAAAGCTATGTTAGTACTAGACTATTGTGTATTACGTATTTTATTGAAATAATAACTGGGCTCCAGACTTGCTAGTTTGAGTTGACTAGCCGATTATATTCATTGTTAAATAAAACATCTGTAGAGCGTTGTGAGGCTTCATTGTATTTAGTATGGAATTTTCACTGATCTCGAAACCTAATGTCGTCTTCAACATTGAACATTATTACATGTCAGGGCATGATGTCTGTGTTTCTTAAATAATAGTGAAAGTCATGTTCCTATACCGAATGTAGACACGCTATTTTGTTTAATCAAAAACTGAGGTTGTTTATTTATCTTAACTTGCTAAAGAAACTTATGCAAGATACTAGTGAGTGTGCCTTGATCACGAGATACGCGTTGGTAGCTCCTGATAACGAGTCTTGTATTGCCTCGTGAGCAACATGAGTGTCGCAATAGCGGCGTACGTGTGTGGGCAATAGCAAATTATAAGATACCTGCTCTACAGAGTGTTGTAATGTTTTGCGAACGGCATCCCCTCGAACCAATAACGCGATAGTAACTGTTTTGAGTCAGTAAAATTATGACACGTTGTTTATTTGAAGGTGTTACTTTCGTTCAAATGAGTGTATTCCAAAGTAGCGGCAGACCTGCAGATCACGAGTTTGAAATGCGGGTGACTTTTCTAACTATGGTGCTGATTTTTTAATATTTACTTTAATTCGAATTATGAAATGAAATTCGTTTGTATATATGAAGCTAATGCCATATTTAGCAGCCTATTTTTGATGAGTTTTCAACATAGAGTAGCAGATGTGAAGAACTGAATGTATGCAAGTAAGTTGACGAGTATTCTTGTAAGTAAGTTTACAAGTGTTCTTCTTAAGTCTAATTTCGTTCTAATTGGGACACATCTGCACGGAAATTATCCAATAACTCTACTATCTGTTGATAGTTCAGTTGATAAAAAGCAAAATTTATTACTTTGTTCCGGAGTGTAAGTGTATTACCATTGATTACAAACATTTTGATGAAGGGAGAAATGAAATACTCTTTGTTAGTTGGTCTTTCGTTGCGTAATGACGCAAGTGTTCGTAATGAAATGCGTATCGTCAATGAGTCGGATAAACATGTCGTGATGTCACTGAAATGAGAAGTGTATATTGGCGAAACTCGGAGGTCTGGTGTACTCGATTGCGTGTCTGCTGTTTGTTCCCTCTAAGTCTTCAATATTTAAGCAAATAATAATCTATTCGACAGTAAGAAAACGATGAAAAACTTTATTCCTAACGCCTTCTGAATTTTTTGCTTCTTTTATTATCTTCATTCGTTCAAGTATCTTGGTCTGTTTTATTTCAGAAATATGGAGTTAAATTTCTGCTAGAAACGAGAGTAATCGACGATGTATACTGTAGTATCCGATATTTAAAAAAACATTCATGTAGTTTTTGATAATTTTAAACACCATACGTTTGTTCATGTAAGCATATAAATTGATCTCAGGTGTATTACAATATAATAGACTGGTGAGTGTCGTGTAATTTTCCTGGTGATCACTAACTAGGTAAAATTCCAGTAAATCGACGGAGGGACCAGTTCTCACGAGGGAAGGATTTGATCCTGGGTATTGGTTGAACGATTAATTAGTTCGAAGAGATACATTTTGTGTGAGCCATTTAGTATATAAAAGAAGGATAATGACAAGCGTAAGAAACATGAAATGATACGTATTAAGTATCTTATTACATTTCATGTATCTTCACCCGTGCTTCATTTTAACCTGAAATCCATTGAAGATGAATGACGATGACTCGTGGAAACATAACACGTATATCTACTAAATAACCTACACTCAGTCATGTTCATGGTTGTGTCTTCAATCTTCCCACGAGAGCAGTTCAAGAACGTTCATTTTGTGCTGACAGGTACAAGATGTCTCGAAGTACTCAAATGTAAACTCTGTTATGATTCTCTGGATCTTTTTATTTTGATTTTCATGTTGACAGTCACAGAATACGAAAGTTCCTCAGATTTTGAGAAATATAGATATACGTATGTGTAATTTATTTGATCTTGTATCATTACAAATTTCAATTTTGTTGATCGTCTCTCTGTAAAGTTTTATTGATCTGATATAATCTTATCAGGCGTATCTGCCTTCTAGCGCCGACTGCGAGAACTGTTGCGTTGCTCTGATTCATATCTTGTATTTCTAGGAATGATGCTTAACGCGAACTGCTTTCATGCGCAGAACGTCGTCGTTCTATATTGTAGAATAGAATAGAATGAGGCTAAGAATAGAATGAGGCTATAGGAACGAACCTTCTGGCCCATTCTTGGGTCGGATAATTACTTCGATAATTATTCGGTTTTTTACCCAAGTCACACAAAATGTTGGGATATTTTTGTTTTGTCATTATACTTTTTTGTATGTATGGGGCGTAGTAGTTTGCTTTTATTATTGATTGCGCCATTTTACTTTTTTATTTTGTTTGTGGCCCGGTAGTTTTTCATTTTATTATTAGCTGTGTTATCATACTTTTCTGCATTTATGAGACGTAATATTTTGCTTCATTATTGATAGTGTTATATATTTTTGTATATCTGGGCCGTAGTATTATTTATTTCAATATTGTGTTACTCTGTATATGTAGGTTGAATTTTGCCAGTTTGAGGCGCTCAGAAGTCGCTGTTTCGGCACTCAGTTGTGTACACACAATGCCTTCAAGTTTCTCAAGTACAAAATATTCTTTTATGCACTTGTACTCTTGATATTTATGGTTTATTAAACCTCCATTTCTGGTATTGGTGCTGATGTGGTCTATTACTAAATGTTCATTTATTAACCGTTTATTCTCGGTTTTAATGCTGTTTTGTAAGCTACTTTTTCCCAGTTGTACCTAATTGTTAATGTTTCGTAAGCTTATATTTCAGTTTTATGTGTTCCACTCATTAAACTGATCGATTTGTATTATTTTGAATAAATTTACAGATTTACCTGATATTTGCTGTTGATTTTGTCCATGCACTTTATAGATCACGTGCTGGGGAGTGGCGTACTGCATCATTTCTAAGCCGAAAAGATCCACTAACTACGCAGAAGCCTCTCAAATACGAGACTACATATCGTGTCTAGTATTACTATACTTGTATATTGACTCTACGCACACAATTTACTTAAGTAGTGTATGTACTACGCATTTGTATTGACGCCTTTTTTATTCTTGAAATTAAATGATATACTTTGAAATCAGAGTATTTGGTTTTTGGTGCTGTTTACTTTTAATAATACAAAACTATCGATTTTTATAGTTGGCTAGCTAATGCAGGGATTATTTTAGTTACTTCATTTTTTTTATATTTTCAGAAACTCTACTGCTTTCATTTTTTTGTTTTTTCAAATTATACCAACTATGCATTTTCTGTTCGAATGACAGAAATTTTATGACTTGAAAAGTTTTTCAGTTGTCAAAGACCACGTTACAGTGTCGCAATAAATGAATTGTTTAAGTGCTGTGGAAATTTTGTTTTCATAATGCTGTGATGATTTACAGTACAATTTTGAAAAAATCGTTTCTACTCTACGTTGGTTGTGCGTTAAAACGAAGTCATCGTACACAGGTAATGTTAAAATCGTTCAAGTTAATTTCTTGTGTGCGTCTGAAAGTCACTTGTATCATCATTTGTTTTTTCTAAATTTCGTTCTTAGAACTTGTTGGAAATGTAATGCTGCACTCAGGATTATTGTGAATCTACGCTACGGGAACACGAGAAATGTTTTCAATTGCAGTCGACAGAAGTGATAGCAATTGCGTTCTGCGTGGACATAGAAGATAATTTAGCAGACATTCTTGATATGTTCGAGGAAACTTGATACGATAAGTTAACTTACTACAGTTTTCTGGAACCTGAGAGCCATGACTTGAATGTCAGTTTTGAACTGTCCTTTCTTGCTGAAAAATTATTTATTACTAGGGGACAAAAATTACGGCAGAGATTTTGTGATAATACCCGTGCCATCATAAATGATGATAAATACTGTTGGAAAGAAATAAATAAAATTACGTATAAGGACGTAATGCAATATATTTAGTTTTATATATATTTACAAAGGACAAACGTTTTAATTGAGTATTTCTTTAATGATAACATTCGTAGTGAAAACTGAGACACTTAGTTTTCTACTGCTGCAATTGACTCTGCAATTCGTATCATATTAGGGTACATTGTCCTCGAGTCATAGGGCAATACCCCGCCCAACTCGGTATCCACGATACGGACTCGAGTGTATAAGGCTCTGGGTCTCTC
>VCRD01001233.1:11044-118513 GCA_006783055.1 Trinorchestia longiramus
AGCACTCTTTAACGTACATGTGTATCAAAGTTACGCCTGAAGAATGCCTTAAGTAACATGTTTTATTTAGTGTATTTCTCCTCCTTGAGTGTCTGACTTTCACACCATTACGGCGCATAGGCTAGAGACTCTGCAAATATTTCTAAAATGTTATTATAGAATACTTTTCCCCTATATGACACGCATTTTCAGTTCAGCTCAGTTTTCAGTTCAGTTTCAGATATTAAAGGCCTTTTCGGTATGTTGCCGGGAAGCAACATAGTGCCATGTAGGGTTAAAAATTCGCATACTTAGTATATCTCTTTCATGTTTCATAACTTTGAGCAATTATGGATGTTGCTCCAAGGATGATAATGAGTTATTTTATTTCAAAAATGTTGTTCAGCTCATCGATATGTTGCAGTATTAGGTGTTCGATCAGAACTGTTTCCCTTATTTTGATTATTTTATTCTGACCGCTGTTTGTCCCTAAATTTAATAGTTTCATCAATATTGTTAAATTTTGCTTGATGTGCTTCTATCGAAAAGGTTGAGTCTGTCTTTATTATTCTTCTTTGTTCACTGTCCGTCCCTAAAATTCAGTACTTGTCCTCAGGTCGGGCCCGAGTGCTGGACTGTTTGGCTCCGTGGCTGTGCCTCAGTCCCCCGAGGCCTCTAGGGTCGGCGGGCCCCCCTGACGCTGCTCTGCATCCTCCGCCCGGGGTGGTGGCAGGTGGCGGTGGTGGCTGGCTGACGCCGCCCCTCCGCCATCACACTAACTCTTCCAACGGCGGCAGCACCGCCACATCCAACTCCGCCAATAATAATAATGTGCCGGGCGCCTCCAGTTCTGCTCACTCTGCACACACAAACATGGTCAAAACGTTCCAGGTGTGTTGTAATCTCGGCTCAAAACGTTCCGGGTGTGTTGTAATCTCGGCTCAAAACGTTCCGGGTGTGTTGTAATCTTGGGTCAAAACGTTCCAGGTGTGTTGTAATCTCGGCTCAAAACGTTCCAGGTGTGTTGTAATCTCGGCTCAAAACGTTCCAGGTGTGTTGTAATCTCGGGTCAAAACGTTTCTTTTTATCTCCCGTTTATTTCCGTTTTCCTTCAATTTTATTTCTTCTTTCTCTTTCATTTAATCCTTTCTTCTTCCATTTATTTCCTCTTTCCCTTTCATAGAGGGCATATTTTTCTCTTATTTATTTTTCTATACCTTCAATTTTTCTTCCTCATTCCCTTTCATTAAATTCTCTTCTCTCCCATTTATTTAGTTCCCCCCTCCTTAGCATTTATTTTATTTTTATTTTTCATTCATTTCTTGTTTCCCTTCCATATAATATATCCTCCTTTGCTTCCAATTAACTTCCTCTTTTCTAACCATTTACTTCTTCCCCTTCCATTTAGTTCTTTTTCTCCTATTTATTTCCTCTTTCCTTTTTTATTTCTTCCCATTATGCCATACTGAGAACTCTGATTTTTACTCCCATTTCCTTAAAAATGCATGACCCTGAAAATCTGTAAGGACTGCCTCGGAATACCGTGCATCACTGCTGAGATCGCTCTTATTGTGGCTGCGGTGGTTAAACTAGGAATATAATAGTAATAATAATTCCTCCCATTATGCTTTGCTTTACTTCCCGTTTAATAATGTTTTCCCCCCTTTTAGTTCCGTTTTTTCTCCCGTTTAGTAATGTTTTCCCCCGTTTAGTAATGTTTTCCCCCGTTTAGTAATGTTTTCCCCCGTTTAGTTCTGTTTTCTCTCCCTTTTAATTACTTTTTTCTTCCCTATTATTTCCTTTTTCCCTTTCATTTAATTCTATTTTCCCTCCGTTTTAGTTCCATTTCCTTTACTTTTAGTTTCATTTCTTTTCTTTTTAGTTCCATTTCCTTTCCTTTTACTTCCATTTCCTTTCCTTTTTAGTTTCGTTTCCTTTCCTTTTTAGTTTCGTTTCCTTTCCTTTTTAGTTCTGTTTTCCCTTCCATTTAGTTCTGTTTTCCCTTCCATTTAGTTTCGTTTTCCCTCCCTTTTAATTCCGCTTCCCTCGAAAGTCGGCCCTTCAGACCCTCTATAGGCTGCGGAGCGCTGCGTTTCTCTCATCTAATGAGGCTAATACCCACCAAATGACGAGTTATTTCGCAGGCATAAATTGTGGTACTTATTGAACTGATATTTTGAATCAGTAGTTTGTTTGCATTGTTTAGTTCGGTCTAAATGTCCGGTGAACCTACTTAATAATTAATTGGTTTTATTTATTATTTTGTTCAGTGTCAGTTGGGTTGATGGCTGGATTTAACTCCTGAATTAGTTCAGCATTTATTGAATGAGATATGGCTCATTCCGTAACATGTGGTGCTCTGTTGACAGTTTCCGAAAATGAATGAAAATTTTCTTACTTATAAATTTGCTTCCACGTTAGCACCCGAATTCACTTAATGTGTTATTTGTTTTAACATTTATCAGGCATCATTTAGCTCAAAATTTTAGCCATTTCGTTTTAAGACCAATCAAATATCAATCATGGGATGAGTTGCTGTGAAAACGGTTTATCTAAGCATCCTGTTTTCATTGTATTTTCTTCTTTCGTTTTACAGACGTTCGGAACTAGAGTATTTTTTTACGATGACCATTTCTTAAATGATACTTTATGTTATTCATTAAAAAAACTGTTTGTCTTCTACCCCATGTCACCGAGAGTCTGGATGTAATTCCAGCTTTTGCTGATGGAGGTTTTGTCACCGGCTTCACTTACTGTATGATTTTGTTGCGAGTTAGTGTGGTGGAACTACGTCAGCATCACCTGATGTCTTGTTGCAAGTTAATGTCATGGAACTACGCCAGCATCACCTGAAGTCTTGTTGCAAGTCAATGTCACGGAACTACGCCGGCATCACCTGATGTCTTGTTGCAAGTTAATGTCATGGAACTACGCCAGCATCACCTGAAGTCTTGTTGCCAGTTAATTTCATAGGACTATTTGTAAATTTTCGTACAGAAGACGTGTAGCATCACTTTACGGCAACTGTCTTATATCATAGTGTACCACTTGTTCGAAAAAAGTAATGATTGAAACTTTGTGCTGCATGGTAGGGGGAAAAAGTTACAAAGTGATTTTGGGGCGTTTGATAGGGAAATAACGTTATGAACTTAATATTACGAAATTTAAGCCGTACATTACAAGAATAATGTTACTAATTCAAGTTTATGAGGCATGTTTGCTTGGCATCAAGACAAGTTGTGTGTGCAGGCATACCTGCCTTCGTGTCACCGCACCTACTCTTGCATACACTGCCGGGCACACCTCGCCAACCATGACGAGCTCATCTCCAAGGTGAGCGCTGCTGTGTGGGGCAACTGGTCTGCTGTCCAGGCAATTAAGGACTACACAAGAATGTTATGTAATGTAGTTATTGCCATAAAGAATGAACGATAGCTTTGTGTAGCTCGAGTTATTCAATGAATTTTGTGTGCTCCACATATACTTGATTGAAAATTTCGAGTATTATATGGAATGTTATAAGTTGTTATATGAAATAATAAGTGTACTGATGGCTTGAGCTTTCAAGCGCTTTTCTTAAATGTCACTTAAGTTCATGGTGTTTATAGATGTACTTTCGTAAGAGTACTGGAATTTAGTTTTTTAGTTGATTCACTTGAGTAGTTATTCATGCAAAGTAACATAGTAGAGCTGGCTGCTGAAGACACATTATTGTAACTAATAGTTGTATCACGGAGTGGAGCTTATTTTCCCTGCATCGAGAACCAGATTTATTTGCGTGCTAACTTCAATGTTTCTCTTCTGCAGTCCTTCCAAGGAAGCCAAGGACGCGCATACCTTTTTAATTCCGTGTAAGTACATTAGTTTTTTTGACTCTTCAACGTGCTGACATTGTGTTACCTTTAATTATCTCCCTAGCTTAGCTCTACTAATGAATTAAATGAATCCAATCGTCAAATGGACGGTCAAAAATTTGAGCAATTAAATCTTTTTCATTTACTACTTTGTTCTTGAAGTAAACGACTTCTGGCAAGTCATACGATCTATTAATGTATTTGTGTTAATCCCTACTTTAGCTGGTATGAGGGGTATTATAAATAAATAATTAAGGTACGGGAATCTTTACCACTTATTTTTAAAATGATTCCAAGTTTAGTCGACATTGTTAACGACGATGTACAGGATAAAATTTCTTTCTACTGCTCTCAGCCACACGTTGTAGGGCGTGGGAAGTGGAAGTGTGAAGACTTTTCAGGTAAACTTCCCATAGATGTAGGGCAGAAGAACATTGCCAAGGCATAAAATAGTTATTATGTTGTAATACAACAGTCTCGTTCATTACAAAAAGAACAATGATGTTGCCTCAAATTGATGTGAATATCTGTGTTTTGGCCATCTTGTAAGTGAACTTATGAACCTTGACTCAAACTTTGCAGTGCCTGAGCTCTGAGGCAACTCACACATGCGCGTCCAAAAGTTAATTTGACGTAATCTTGCTATTGACTTGTAGGAGCTAAGACTCATGACATGTAAGAGCAGCATCAAGTGCAATTTTCTGGAGATATCAACTGTATTATAATCGTGTGTGTCTTCAGAGTAACTTGGTGATTATGTCATTGGAATTTAATAACCAATATGATCGGGATTTTACATGACTTACATTACAGGCTGTGCTTTATATGCTCATATAATCACAAGAACCTTGTATGACCATCAATATGATGCGTACTTTGTATGACTTGCATCATCACATCTTCAGGATTTATATCATCACATCATCAGAACTTGCATCTTTACATCTTCAGGACGTACATCATCACATCTTCAGGACGTACATCATCACATCACCAGGACTTACATCATCAGGAGTTACATACCAAGACTTGAATCATCACATCATGAGTTACATATCATGACTAGCATAGTCATATGATCATAGTCATCATCATTGACTGCTGCAAAATGTGTTCAGGGTCAACGTGGGTTGCGGTCCAGCAGAGGAGCGTGTGTTGCTCACCGGCCTACACGCCGTCGCTGACATTTACTGCAAGTGTTGCGAGAACACGCTGGGCTGGAAATACGTAAGTGTTCGCTGCCACTACTGAGCGAACTGTTCACCACCTTTGATTCTCCTGTAAAAGGCAGTTCAATATTGGTTCTCGTGTAGAAGGCGGTTCAATGTTGGTTCTCCTGTAAAAGGCGGTTCAATGTTGGTTCTCCTGTAAAAGGCGGTTCAATGTTGGTTCTGGTATCAAGTTCCTAGACATTTTTATGAAGTTCGTCTCTTGAACATCGTGGCTTTTTATCAACGCTTTTGTTACGGGGGATTTTTGCACATTTTTAAGTCAAGTATGATGTAGAAAAAGCGTACCGTTGGGATCTGGTCTTTTACAAAGGTGTGAATCAAAATTTACACCAATCGACTTAGTAGCAGAGTTCCTAAGTTAATAAGTCCTAAGTAACTGACTCATATAATAGTAGTCAGTGGCTTCGGTTATAGGCTTGTCTTTTACTTCTCTTGTTAAAGAGAGGAACCATTTCGTCAAACTGGCTGCGACCGTCATTGATACGAAGTTTATCTACTATACCTATGTTTTTGTGCTTTAATATATGATGCTCTGCCTCTATCTGAGTTTTCTATCATATTCTCCATTTTCTGCATTTTATAAGTCTTTACTTAATTCTCCAATTCTCTGCTTCATTTTCGAATTTTCAGTTCTAATTGATCTAAAGGGTTTCCACCGTAGTCATTTTACATTAACCATGTCTGTTAGTTTTTCATATTTCATACAAAATACATAATAAAAGCCGCCGTGTATTTATTTAAAAAGAAATATATTACCTGTTCCCCTCACTGCCGAATAACATTAAAGTAATTAATTTTAAGCAATCAATTACTAAGAAACTGAAATAATATATTTATCTCTGTGTAAGTATTGACTTCTTACTGGAACGAGTAGACATGTATTTTAAAAAGTGTTTTGTGGATAACATAGGAGCCAGATAGCCATAAAATACGGGTTATTTTTCTGTATTAGCCTTCTTGTTATTCGAAATAGAAACTTCTGAAAGGCAGCGTTAACTGGCAAATGAAATTAAAAAGTTGATGAATTTTTTCACGTGCGATTGTAGGTTTTATTTAAGTGTTCGAAACTCTTGAATATTGCACCTCACATCTTTCCAGCCGTTCTAACCGTCATTCTCATGTATGGAGTATGTCATGGATTTCTTGTTAATTTAAACCATTAATTCGATCGTCCCTTCGATGAGCAGTAGGTAACTTCTAGTATCACGAATACTAATATTTGGTTTAATGCGTAGTGGTCTCATAATTCTCAGATTTATGCTGATGGACGCTTAACTAATTGCAGTAAAGTGCTGAGTAAGTCTACTTAGGTTTATATATTTTTGCAGATATTCGAAATTATCTAGCTGGTTGAAGCATGATAAAAACTTAGGAGCAGCTAAGCTACCAACTGATATAGTTAGACTAGATAGTTCCTATGGAAATTTCACGGTTTCGATTTGACTAATTTGAAGTTATTATATAGACTAATGATTAAAGATTTACGACAAATTATTGTGTTTAAAATGAACATTTTCTATGAATATATATAGAACTTCCATTCTGTACCTTATCTACCGATAACATGGCCTAGGTAGTACCCGTGGAAATTCCAAGTTTTAAAAGTGATGAAATTAAGGATCTATGAAATAAAATACACTTTCCAGTTTTACCCGTGGTACTATCAGAACCTGAATATTTTTCATGAATCCATACAGAATTTCCATTCTATATCTTTTCCACCGATGACATGGCCGTGTAGGAGATAAAAACTAATAACGGGAAAAAATGGCATTTTATAGTAAAGGGCGCATTTGGTATCCACAGTACAATGCTTATAACACATGCATATCCGTTCTGATTTAAGTTTAATAATTTTTTTCAGTAATAGATGGGAAGTAATGGGAAGGACACACAGAGAGACGGAGAGAGATGAAGGCACCCTGTCTATTATACATGTAGATAAGTCTAGCCTCATTTTATTGCGTGATTGCTTTTCAGGAGCACGCGTTCGAGAACAGCCAAAAGTACAAGGAAGGCAAATACATCATCGAACTGGCCCACATGATCAAAGACAATGGTTGGGACTGAGAGTCAGAGGACCGTCACAGCGGAGTTTAACTCGACTATGTGACCCGCTCAACCTTCCGCAGTCATCATTACTACTCATAATTATTTCCTCGAACACATGAAGCTGTTAAAGTTTGTCCGTATTCTGGTCGGCCCTAGGAGACGGCTGTCAACATTGCGAACAACTCTTTTTCCAAAAACATACAATATGAAAATTAAACACGACCTTGGTCAATCCATCATGTGACAATTGAAGTCGTATGTTAATCAGGAAGCACAGCATGGATGAATAATTTTCTTCGGAAGCAACACGAATGCAGTCAGATTTTCAGCGCTACAGACGAGGAAACTAACCTGACAGCTCAGTTTGTTCCCACAGACAGGGTCGTCATGGTTGGGATACCAAGCTCATGCTGTTTACCTCACTCGACCATTTTAAAAAATGTTAGCAAAAATTTCCTCAGTTTGTGAAATGGGCTTCGCGTGAATGTAGTTGCACTACTTTAAAGTCATATTGAAAATTACTGGTTTCAAGTGTGGGATACTTTAATATTAGTTATTTTTATTTATTAGGAAATAAATATTATATATATTAATGTTTCATGAAACATAGATATTGGATGGATGGATGGATGTATGTATTAATTAAAGTTCCATTAGAGATATTCCTTCAAGCGAATTCGTTCAGTGAAACACAACCGGCTTCTCAGCGGTACTGCAAGCATTTGGTACCGCTTCCGTATGATTCGGTCTTTAATATTCTTGTATCCAACAGACTTAAAACAAACTGCCTCAGAGCTCCATGAAAATTTCAGATTGTACTGTGTTCGTATAGCTCAAAAATAAGATTTTTGGTTATCACTTATCAAATGATTCAGTACTCCCTTACTCATGCTGTAGTGATGTACCGTTGAGACTTGGTGGAATACAGATGCCTCTTCCTTTTTCGAGCGTCATATGAACGATTATTTGAAGCTTCATGTAATTTGCATTCTAAATTCATGCGTTCATCATCATTGGAGAAACATTCGGCTCTGGATTTTGACGAGATACTTTGAGGTACAGCCAAGCCTCGTTATTTGTCATAATTAAAGTCAATTTAATATTTGAAAACTTGATATATGCAGGAAAGCGTCAGTGAAAATAACAAAAGTAACGGGACAATGCTGAATATAACGAGGAAAGGCTCTAAAAAGCTCTACAAACTGTGAATAATACAAAAAATGATGGTGAAAATAACGAGGTTTGACTGTAATCGACACATGACTTTAATTTCAATGAACGCTTTGCTCCTTGAACCTATCATCCATTACAGCGTAACTGCTGGAGCTTGCACACCACGTCGATAATTAGCATCTCTAGTTCTGTGAACTATAACTAAAATGACGAAGGCGATAGAGCGACGGTCCCGTGTCGCCCCAGCGACGCAGTTCATGTACCCCGCACCGCCTGAGGAGAAGCTGGCGAGACGAAGCTGCGGATGTGAGTCTATTGTGTGATAATAACTCCGACTGCATTTTTCGGTGCGAGCGAAACTCTTTGTTCCAAGCCGTTGAAAATATCCTGTCGGAAAGTTTTCGATCAATCTGTGATGTTTAGAATTATAGGGAAGTGAAATAGGGAGTTCTTTCGTTGTTTTCATATTTTTCGTGCTGACGTAAATGGTGGAAGTTTTTTCTCATTCGACATCATTGACGACGAGATTTTGTGTGTACAACTCACCGGTGCTGTGGTAGTTGTCTGAGAACGGTTTTTTTTCGCTTGAGGTGTATTATTTGAAAGCCCAATTTTGAAATTTGTTCACTTGGGTTACAGCGCGCAGTAGAGAGTGAAATGTTGGAGTAGTTGGAATATATGGCTCATTAATGGAATTGATAAATGTCATTCACTTTAAGTTCCGGCTCCGAGTGTTTAGAAAGATGATGAGCCAATTTTTAAGGATTTTTTATTGTGATTTATTTGGAGAACATTTTCAAGTTACTGAAGGAATGTTTGATGTTAAGTCATTTGTGTAAATTATATTTATAGCACGTATACAAAATGTCTTCTGAATGGAGGTAGAAATTTTGAGTGTCGAGCCGAATTTTTGGACGGAGGTTGTGTTTGAGACCGTTGCGTTACGGAAATACTTCACTTCCGCATAGCCAGTTTTGAGATCTAAAACATTTGAACTGTTTTGCAAAATTTGATGAGCCGAATGTTGTTCGACATGAGTGAATTTACATCCAATGAAGTATTTAACGAATCTTGCTTTCTTTCAACTTTTTAGTAGGTGTGCGAAACCACCTTGATTCTACTGTGAATGTTATCTTAAGGGCAGTCGACTACAGAACATTGATTGAAGTTTGGCTTGACTTGATGGACGGTTTTGAAGCGAGGCATTTTATGATATTCTAGGGAGTATGCTCGGTTGAGGAATTGAGTTTTTGTACAGTTCTACTATATTTTGGAAGCCATAGTGCTATGTGCTGGCTTTCGTATTGTACATAGCTCGTGTTCGAATAGTGTCCGTGCATCTGTCCATCTCTGTTGTATCTCACTCTTTCACTCACTCACTATCTACGTACGACCTTTGCATGTACGAAATATTCTGAAAACGTGATTGGAGGTTATCAGTGCTGATTTCATCATACAAGGCTTTGGTGTTGATCAACTATTCATGTTCCACGTTGCTTTCTTCCCGAGTATCTCTTTGGACAATGCATGTTACTGTGGAACTTCGTTGCTTCTTCGAAAACTTGCCTATGAAGTTAATATTGCCTATTTTTTGTTTGTAGGTATCTAAGAATTGTGCTTCGCTACGTCTTCATGTTTTTTGGTTAATGTTTGGTTTAGCCTTCGTTATCAACATGCGCGTTTTAAAATTTTTCTTCACTTTAGCATAAGCGAAGCCTGTTTCCTGTTTCAAAATGTCTCTAAGCTGTTTCTTTCTTATTTTTGTTTGCAGTTCAATCTAGCTGACTGTACAAGTCGCAGTTTCGTAGGCGCTTGCGTCAAACGACGTGGGACTAGGGGATATCAACGGCATGGGACTTGGGTATCAACCCAAGAATGGGCCAAACGGCTCGTTTCTATTGCCTTATTCGATTCTAAACTCATCTGCGTTAGAGTTGGGAGTGTTGCTTCACTTTATTTCGTGCGCAAAGTGTCTCACTCGCGTATATTTAGCCTTTGTGTGCGTTATTCGTGTGATAAAATTCATAATTTTTTTTGGTCTCTGTTGTGTATTTTTGACAATTTTTTCATTTTCTGGTGGGCTATAAGGAAATAAACGCTTTATCTTCGACACATTACGACTCTTCATATGTTGATCTCTGTGAACATGTAGTTATAGTAAGTTTCTTGGGAGCTTAATTTCAGATGACCGCATACCAACGTGAACATTCGTTGAATAGCTTCATATCGGGGAAAATGAAAAAAACTTGTGGGGGAAAGTTTGTTGGAAAGTTATACAACCGTAACGAAATCCCAATTATGAATTTCAATAATGTATCACAAATTGTGTCAAAAAGCTTGAGAACGTGCCCAAGTAATTGAAATTTTTCCTTAGATGAAGCAAAACTTTATTTTGTTACTGCTTAGAGCCACTGCATTAGCTAAAGACCATGGAGTGTTCCAGTATCCTCTATACCAGGAAAATACGTTTATCTAAATTGGCAGGTTTAAGTTTGTTTGAACCTACTATCTATCGGTTTTCTGATAGGGTAATTGTTTTACGTGTTGTCTAATTATCTACATTGAAGTACCTTTGATTTCACTTTCTTTGAAAGTCAGATGTACCATTGTACCTACTTTTATATACTTTGGTTACTCACATGAAGCTGTTCCGTCTTGATTTTTTGGGTTTGATTTACGTATGAGTTTCCTTCAATGAGGTAGAACGAGCCGTCGAACGTACTGTTCAAGGATTGGTGACTAGGACCATGTCACATTGGAAACTACACTGTGTAACCACAAGTGACTTCTTGATTTAGAAATTCCCCCTTCTATTTCACCTCAGGTGTCCATGTTAGTGCAGGGACTTCTAATCTCGTAAATGCCAACGGTGCCGACCTACTTTTCATGATAACGAATGTGTGGTCTTCGTTGAACTGGATATCTTTAGGGAAAAATTTCTTAGCAATATCTTAGTTTAAGACTAAAGTGATATTTGAATAACTTCGGTTGGCTTTACCAATCAATATTTGGGCGGATCACTGAGTCACCTGTTTTGTAAAAGATTGAGTATTATTCTTGACCATTGGTCACTGCTATTACAGTGGTTTAAAAAGTGTTCGCTACAATATTATTTGAATAACTAGGTTACCCTACAAGTACAAAATGCTTCCATTCTTTCGTTTCATCTTAGCTACATCCCATTGTGTCTTAGTTTTAACTACATATTATAACTCCATACGGTCTCTTGACAGGCATTAGCAGTCTTTTTCTTTTGAAAAAGAATATTTTTGAGGCAAACATTTTCACGTTATATCTGTTTAACGTTATCGATCCTGTTGGGACATGTATGTCCCCACAGAGAGCAAAAGCCGGATCGAAAGGGTTAATCTAAAGGTAAACCCTGTGTGACCACAAACCGTTTTGGTGGATCGTATGGGTAAACGTCATCACACTAAGGGATTTGTTGCTGCGCTAGTGAGTTACTACAGTCCATGCAGGTTAGCGGGGATGGTTGTGGCTATTTGTTACCGTATTTACATGACAGGGATTTTGTTTGCTCTCGGTTCTTCGGTGCTTATTAGAAAAGTTGGACACACCATGCTAGCGTTCTCAGTTAAAATTTGTAGGGTATTTTGTTGTCAAATTTTACGATATTTCTAACAAATTAAATTTTCACGTTTGTATTGTTGAAATACCTTTGTAAGGGCTACCTTTCTTGATGTTAATACAAGTCGAAATTTCCTTGGTATCTTGAAAATGCTTGGACAGCTTTGTGAACGATTTAAGTTTTGCTACAAATAATTTAAAATGTCTTTTCATAATTTGGGCAATAATTTATTTGATTGAAAATAGTGGCATTTACGAGTACATCTGAGCTTAGCATTATGTAACAGGTTCGCACAATTGAGATGCAATTCGAAATGCTAACCGAGAAGCATCGAAAATTTCATCATTGTTTATGCAGGTTTTTCGTGATACTATGATTAGTTTTGAATGAGCCTTTTCTTCTTACTAGCTGAACATTTAGGTTTGTTGTTTATTGACAGAACTTGTGCATAAGCTATTTTTTTGACAGCAACTGTCATTTCGAAATAATTGAACTCATCACACGAGTTATCACAGTATTGCACGAATAAATGTATTTATATATTTCCACGCTGCAGTAAATATTCGTCATGTATTAAATTAAGAAATAACTATGAAGTTACTATTTCCAATGAACTGACTAGAGTTCATTGTAATATTTCCATTGATTGGTCATAAATTAACATTACAAATACATAGTGTCAGGAGTGTTCACTAATACCAGTATTCCTAATGATGGATTTTCAAGTCCTTTCAAGTGATCGAAGTAGAATACGTTTGCATTTTTCCTCATTTCTTTTTCTTCATATTTACACCGCCGTTGTGTGTGCTCTTCATTTCTTTTCTGTTTCGTATGTTGGGAGTCAGGGCTCACGAAACACAGCTCCAGGATCTGATTCATGTGAGGAGAATCTCTTACCTCTCTCCTGTTTCTTGTCGCATTCCATTCGTTTGTCGAGTTCCGTGGTCAACGTTTATTATAATTGCATGATTATAACATTTTTTGTTGGTGGTCTTTGTTTCTTTCCCTTGCGTGGACTGTTTTCAATGAGTAAAATAATTGTCGTATGGCACACTTTATTCGTGTCGCGCGCCGACTCTTCCCGACAATCGCGTTTGTTTCTACCTAAGTGTATGTTATTTTAATCTCTCTTTAGACTTCTTGCTTCTGGATACGTTGCATGGATACTGAACATGGACTTGGTTTACTTGTGGATGACAACATTCGTCGCCCTCACTATGTTTCGTAATAGTTTGTTGCAACGTTTCTTTCTTTGTCTTTCAACTTGCGTTGGTTTGGATGATGCTTACTTGTAGCCGGAATACTTACGTTTAGTTTATTAGTCTTTCATTTAACTATAGACTTGTGTTGAGCTCTTCCATGTGAAGCTGGTCAAATATTTTCTCCACCCGTTTTTCTCTCGAGCACCGTAAAAATTTCTTTCAACCATTACAAAAAAGACATCTTTTAGAGTAAATACCTAATCAAAATGATATAAGCTGGAAGAGTAAGTGAGAACTTCATACAGCATACAGGATAGTTTGTTGTTGCTTTGGTTGTTCTTTTTCAAACTAGAGAATTCGAAATGCCCAGCGTCATGTGGAGGGTCTGTGTTCTGACGCCTGCGCAGATACTTTTTTCATTACCTGAAGTTAAAGCGAGCGTCCTAGCTGAGTCCTTCCTGCTCTGAGGACCTAATTGTGTCATTTGTACATAGCCACGTCACTTGAACTTCATCGCAGTTTTACGTTCACTTATTCTTAGGTTCATCTAGGTCAAGGGAACATGTCGGTCAGTCAGCAGAAGCATCATCAGTTAACTCGATATCCAGGGTTCTTTTCGTTTGCTTTGCTCTCTCCGAAGTCAGTCGAGCTAATATTTTCTTGTTTAATTCGTGTACGGATCTATGATTGTGTAACTTTTACCTTCCGTTTTTCTAGCACGGAATGTTTTATTCGGTTTAATACCATACGGCTTACTTGCTACTTGCGAAAACATTTTATTTCCTTCAAATAATGCATTTTAAAACAATATATTTTTATCAGTTGTATCTTCATTTCGTAGCATGTATAATTCAGCTGATTTTTAGCAGAGAACAAATCAGAATGATTCAAAACATTTTTATATTTATTTTTCACTGCCTTTTTAGTTCATATATCCTCATTGTCCCATTTAACTTGTTTTTCCTTCACATTGTTCAGCTTTTGTTGTTTTCTTCTGGTGGTCATTTTCGCTGCGTTTATCATCTTTGTTATTTCACATTTTGTTAAGTAAATAAGTGCGCTGTATCGTATGGACTCAATAATTAAATAATTACCAGTAATCTATTTTATTCTTTCATTATTTTTCCTTTTTTTCGGTTTAAAATTTTCGCCAGCATTTAGCTTATGTTTTTTATTTACAATTAAATTCGATAAGAACAATTTCACTTATGCGACTGCGTATACGATTCGTTGGTTCCTAAGTTTTAAGAATATTTCATTGATTTTTTCGCTCATACCAAGTAATAATTAACCAAGCACATGCGGCGTTCAATCTTGTAGACGCGTTAAGCTCCCCCGATTGTGCATATCTGCACGGAACACCACGTTAATAATACCCTACTTAGACAGGTCTTTGGTACGCTCTTTTGAAATAGATGAGCACAGAATGAGCTTAAACATCGCCATATTTAAACCATACGTAAAGCTATAATTTTAACCCCTCTAAGTTTAAAAGTCCTGACGAAATTTGTGTAAAGGATTGTGTGCTAATGAGTAGACTTTTTCTGGATTTTCTGTACATTTGTAATTTCTTTCAATTTTCATCGCAACTCGGAGACTTGACACAAATTTTTCATTTTATTTTGAAAACTTGGATCAAACGAGTAATTTCATCAAACCAGATAAATGTTCTCTGTGAGAAACGTAGGAAGGAATGGGGATGTATTTGTCAGTTTTCAACAAGTGTGTACGGTTGGCTTTCCAAGCATGTAAGTTAGTACTGGCTTACCGGATGTTAAGAGACTTATGTGTTGGTAGTTGCAACGGGTTTAGCTTTATTTAAGGGGTTTTTCCAAATTTTATTTCGAAACTTACGAACGACCTTGACCTCTGGTCGACTATATTCAGTGTTCTGTACAGCGCGTCAGACAAGAACTAAAGACTAATGGCAATGACTACGATCGTACGAGATTTGAAAGGAGTTACAAGAAAACCGAATATTTTAGTTGGCTTGATTAGCGACTTGAATTTTTTGTTACCAAGCAAGTTTGGTTTCCATGGAACGTCCATATTAGAAGTTGATGCACAATGGAATGTATGAATAATTTTCTTAAGGCTTGCTTTCCAAACAACTTTGGAAGATTTAGTTATAATGTAAGTGATGTTTCACAAAGGGGCGTCAGTTGTAAAGTTCATACCTTCATATTGAAATTTGGGAAAGGTTAGATCACGGCTAATGCGAAAACAATTGCTGATGAGCAAATGTGAACTGCAGAGTTGATTCGTCTCTACAGTACTTCTGCGAAATATCATGCTATTCATCTGGTCCCTGACGTGATGAAAGTTTATACTGAATTGGGGGTTGGATTTCGTTTTATATCGCAGTTGAAACATGAAATCTGTGAACTTGCACTGCCATGTGGTCTGTTCATATTTCTACACATGCTATTGAAATGAACCAAGCGCGTATGTAGAAGGCTTTCGAGGTATGTTTCTTTCACCTGCCTTAAGTTAAATTATGTACATGCATCTCTACTCAATCGAAGATGCTAAGGAAAATTTTCAGTTGTTTAAGTTTTAGAAATTATTTTCGTCCATAAAATTAAGATAAAATTGACATTGAATTTTTGACTCCGTGTGAAAAATTATCGTATTGGTAAAAATCAAATGATTTAAAATGCTAAATTCATAGTAAGTTGCCAGATGCAACTTCCTTCGTGCAATCGTGCAAGTTTGTTATTTAAGTATTTATTTTTTATCATCTCCATCCGTAGAGCCATCCCCCTCTTATCAATGAATCGATAAGCAAGCATTGATATCTATTTGCTTCGAGAAACGCAAGAACTTTTATGTAGGCGGATAGAGATTTTACCATATAAAATAACTATGTAGAAAGATGTATAGAAAGATACTTTAACTTCTGCTAACCATGAATTCTTATCAACTGCTGTATAGTCCCTCTTGTGCTCGTGTGTCCTGGCCGTGTTGTGGTGCATGAATGGAACTGCCACTATATATATATATATAAATATATATTCGTCTCACCGCTATCAATAGAACCCACTTCGTTACATCTTGAGCCTCACTTGTGAAAGTAGAGCGTAAGCATTACAGAGATTATGAACCTTGTTATTAGTTTATCAAGTCAAGTTTCTTCTATGTCTTACGTTAGAAAAAGATCAGCTTCTGCAGAAAATGATTCATGCACAGAAAGGAAATTTTTCGTGCCTGGAAGTGGTTATTTAAACCAAGGTTTGAACACACTTGAAAATTGATTCTTTTATATGATCGCCTATGAAACCTTACCGTGGGCAGGCAGGAATTTTAGCTTATTTAGATTCAAAGTGAGATTAAGTAAGATCACCGTCCTGTCTATATTTTATTGAAAAATTCGGTGCAATTGGACTGCAGATAAAAATCTCCACTAGATAATTACAATACTGATGTTTCAAAAAAATCGACTAGTAATATTAATGGATCATTTTTAGTTTAACAGTGAATATTCCACGAACAGTGATGGTTAGTTGAAATGGAAAAGAAAACAGCATACATTAAGTTGGAGATCAAACCTAAGTGGGTACTTTGTCTTTTCACTCCTGTCTTCATGTTCTATTTAAGTGTGTATATTCCACCATCGTCTTCATGCTCGGCATCAAATAACGACACCATTTCTTCCTGTAAAATCCTTGTATATAGTAAAAGTGAGTAGTTGAAAAAAACGAATAATCTTCGTTGTTTTAATACGACTTTGGATTACCTAAATGCTTATTCAAAATGGTAGCTGTTAATTTTCATGAGCAAAAAAGCATCAACTTTAAAAAAGTGTAATTAAATCAGTTAATATTTTATTAGAAGCGCAGTTTCAAATGGAGGTAAAATTACCTTCGGAAATTTTTCCGTTATTTTTTATAACGATTGAAAATAGCGTTTTTTATTGACTACTAAGCGAAAATTATGATTCCTATTTTTGTGATGGGAGTTAAATTAGATGTAAAATATGGTTCTGATTGTTACGGTTACCTCCGTTTCTAGTAACAGCGGAACTTTAAAAAAAAGTACAAAATTGAATTCTTTCATTATCGTGATAGCATCGAATTTTTCCTGTAATGTAGGATAAATTACTAACTTTATTTAAAATGAAATTGCATGCTAAAATAAAGTTAAAACTAGCAATTTATAAGATCTATGTCATTCACTTTGTACATAAGATCCGCTCCTTAAACCAACCTTTAATCTCATAAACATTGATTCCGTCTTTCAACTCTAGACTTAGATGATAAAAGAGCACCAGCTTGCAATATAAGCTCCCAGCGAATGCTATAGAATATATTTCGTAAAATAGGATTATCTTGAACATTTTATCTGACACTGTTTACGTATATTAATCGTAGATAAATGATTAAAGTACACGAGTGTTGTATATTAAAAGCTTTCGTCGAAAATTCGGCTATTGAAACAAATATCTCTCTAAAGAGAAACGTGTGTAAAAATATTTGTGAATATGAAGTAAAAGAGCATTTATCCAAACGCGTCATGATCTGCTTTACTATTCAATCTCATCCTTATACGTAGCCTGGTAATTGTATGGAATCTACATGTCAAAGTTTACTCTTTGTGCGACGAAAATCGCTCACCAGTTTATTTATGTTCAATTGAATTCAAAGCATTTTGGGATCATTACACAATTATTTCATCTTCAAAAAAGAAATTTTTCTATTTCTGATAACCATATGTTGCTGAGTGAACTTCATTTTATGTTGCTGAGTGAACTTCATTTTCAGGGAAATACACGGGTTGCTAATGGTTGTTCCTGGTATCCAACAACTATATAAGTCAGCATCTGGAGTTGTGACATTTTGTTATTTTCTCTTGAGTTGTACAAACCCTGCTTTTCACTGCCTTCTTTTGTGCCTACTTATGACGCGAAGTGCTTGCAATCCAGAGTCATTTCTTGTAAGTGGAGCACTTTTTCGCGGACACTGTGCAGCACTTGGACCAATGTGGCCTGTCCTCGAGAGGGTCAGAGGCAGGAAGTACGGAACTTCTACCGTACGAACGAGCCGTCATACGAAGCGGCGTTTTACGTTTTCGCTCTCGTCAGCGAGCCCTGGCTTCCGGTTTTCCTTCCCTACATTCTCACATGAACAAGTCGCACTATTACAGCCTGTAGCGGACGGTTGGAATTGGGACTCTAAAATTCGAAGTCCTTATTACCCAGGGATCCTCAATAAAATTTTCAACAACGTGCATTGTGTGGATCACTTGAATGAAGTGAAACGAGGGATTGAACTGACTATAATTATAATAATAATGTAATTAGATCGACTGCAAGCGAGGGTATTCTCTGCACTCACGGATAGTTTAAGCATCAGAGACTCGTCAACATTTTGATAGTTTGAGAACCACCCATTTACGAATTTTCGAACTGTATAATCGGGTGGATATATTTTTGATCGAAGATTTTAACCCAATTTCCAGAAATTTATTTTTCATTTTAGCCGTTCGAGGCATTGTTGTCGCATGTAACTTTTGATAAACAGCTCACTTCTTGGCTGCTACAGACTCTCCACTGTACGTGAGTGTTGAAAATGACTTTGTGATTGAACGAGGAAAAATTGAACTTTTCCTTGTTTTTGAAATGCTGGCATCAGAAAGCGTGTCCTTCCCGCGTAATGCATGATCATTTGTTCGTGATGTGTGCTCATAATTAACCTATTACGCTGATTCTTAGCAAAGCGGATTATGCTTAGACCGTAAAATAAATATCTGTGTCGAGGATCAACGTAGTTTGTAATAAAAGAAAGTTTTACATGTTAAACTCGTCTTTTCGTCTCCTAGTTCAAAATCTTTGTAGCAGTCGTAAAATATTGTGTGAAGAAAATCTGTAATTTTTCTTGTTGATTGATATACATTACCGGCATGGCAGAACGCCCTAGGTACAGCCTGTGATATTGAAAGTAAGAGTCGTAGATGAATCGAGGCAGTTTTCTGCCGATTTCCACTCTGTTCGTGTGGAGGAACATCAGATGTTCGAGTCACGGCAGACAATTGGATACTTTCTCCTTTTGAATGAATATTGCCGTAATTGCCAACTCCGCTCGTCTGGAGGAAATTATGTATGCATTCTGTACCAGCCGAGGCTAAGATAAAACTCATAACCAAAACATTTAGGAAGTCTTAAAACCCCTGCACTTTGGAGCAAGTCTAATAGATACTACCAAATTGCAGTTGGAATGAAAATCTTTAAAGAAATATTTTGTCGAATATTCTTTCAAACGTACCTTCAGGGTTTTAATTACGCGTGAAATCTAACTCTTGGATGTTTTGATGTTACTTGATCTATCATACAACCTGGTACTTTTTCTGAAGTGTTGAAGACTGATTTCGAAGAATAAAATGATACGTTAGGAGATGTCGGTGACGTGCCAGCTCATAACAGCGTTATGGTCTCTTGAGGATGAAAACAGGGAATCATTCTTTATGTAATACTTTGTATTTTTATTGCATAACTTCGCTTAAATACTGAAATATGAATAATGTATCATCGTGCTCTGAGGTCATCATACACTATCCAGTTTTAAATAGTTTTCCATTTCTTTGCTGTACCAAGTTTGCATAAATAACGAAAATTTCAGAACAATTTTGGCCGTTGAACTCGTTTCTAGAAAACAATTTTGTATCATTGGGTAACTGCATTCCCTCGAAAGCAGCTTCATTCGCAAATTTAATTTCCCTTGTGTATGCAGTGTAACAAAAGAAACGTGCGATGTGGCCATTGTCAAAAGTTGCCGATGAAAGGAGTTGGTGAAAGGAGTTAAAATTCCACTAAAGCACACTTTAATGTTTGAGGTAAAGAATATACGTTTTGAATGAACATTTTAATTCAAATTCCTTACATTAGTGCTAATGCCATCTGAAATGAACTGAGATGATATGTGCAAGATAATTAGGTGGAAATCAACATGATTCCGATGTTAATAGTCCTCCATTCGACATAGTTTTCATTAAATTTCGATGTTAGGTCATTTCACCTTCTGCTCCCAAGGACATAAAGTTTTTAAAGAGTTAGCAAATTCTGTTACTTTTGAGCTCGACATCGATAGAAACACAAAATGATGTTTAATTTCACAATACTAATATTTCAACCCAAAAGTATTATAGCTTGTGAAGTAGAAAATATGCACCTGAACGGATCATTTTCATTTGCAGGAAGCTCCAATTCAATCGCAATTCATGTTAAAGAGACTAAATACCGAGAAAAATCTTCCTTCAAGTGTTTGAGATTCTTGAGTTCAAGCTATCAACTTAACTGGCAATTAACAAGCAGAGAGCTTATCATTTTGTGGAAAAAATCAATTGTCAGGAAGGCAAAGCACGTCATCTTCAACGAGGAGCCTGCCGCTGGTGAGCCTCCACACGCCCCCCACGCACAGCACGACAACGCGGTCCTTCCTCTGGCGAGTGTGGTGGCCGGGGTGGCATTCGAACTTCATCCTTTTCAGGGTTCCGCCCAGAGATGCGTGCAGATCCTTCGAGAACCTGGAAGCATGAAAGCTCAGCTTTACAGCCTGATTGTGTCGCGAAAAAGTGAAATAAATGTGACGAAAAACATATCAGAGATGCTGGATGAATCTATCTAGTTTTTAAAGAACACAAGCGTCACTCGAATGAAAACACCTTCAAGGTAAAAAAATAATACAACTATACAAATGATGGGGAAAAATTTATAGCAACTGTGCTATGATTCTTTTTATCAAGAATGGCTGACTTGCGAGATCACGGTTTATTGAAATACAAGTTGAGTATTATTGTGTGTAAAATTGGGTGAACGGCTTCCGTTTTCAAAACCAGAATATCTTAAATGTCTGACTCACGAAGGAAATAAAAGTGAGAAAACAATTGTGGAAGGAATGAAAGAAAGTTAATTGGGTCAGTGAAATGTCCTGGAAAGAAATCATTGTCACGGAAGGAGTTTTTGGGCTTAAAAGTATGAACACGAAGTGAGAAACATATCATACGAGCATTCCAAATTAGTTTCTACTGAAAAGAAAGTTATAAATAAATATTGGGGGAGGTATGTATTACCCTTTTATGTCTGACTTGCATAAATACCATTATTTTAACCTACTATTACTCGTTATCACTGTCACTATTAAAAGCTGAAATAATCTGCTTTCCTCTTGATCGAGAGCAAAGGCTGTTCGGTTTCCCTCGACTTGATGAAACGCATGTTGTGCTCCTCTTCCTCTAACCCAGAGGGTAACTCTACATATTCCCTATTTTACCTTAGATGTGCAAACATGCTTATTCTCAACTGTTGCCCACTAGGCTAAGAAAAAGGTATCCTGACTTCTCCACAGCTCGGGTAACTACACGTATTTCCTATTGCTCCTTACCTCGGGTAAGTACAGGAGTTCACTGAACAGGTTGGGCCCCAATACCCCCGGGGACAGCTACAGGTATTCTCGAAGACACACTCGCCCCCGTTTTGGCAGGGGGGATTGCAGGAGGGAGCGATGAAGCTTGCTGGATTTTCGTCGACATTATTGGGGATGTTTGGCACGTAATGCGGTTCGGGGGCAGTCAGAGGGTTAGGTCGTTTCTCAACTGGGGGCTCAGTAGGCTGTTTAGATCTGACCGTGACGAAGGTTGGTTCATAGGGTTTTTCTGGTCCAGCAGTTACGGGGGCTGAAAGTGAACAAAATGGTCATTTCGTATCTACTGTAATTCGTGTTTTTACGCAATGGAATTATACAGAAATCTTAATAATTATCATTATGTCAATTCATAAAATTAAATTTTTAAGTATCAAATTTAAATTCAGTGTGTGTGACTTATGATGCTATGAATTAAAAAAAATGATAGCTGTATTCATATGTATGAAGACAAATTAATACTTTCTTCATCGACATTCATTCAAAGTCGAGTGCTGTTTTTAGATCGTGGGGTTCTTCTAGAGAAGTTCAAACAAAAACTTGATTGAATAATTTATTCATTTACTTATTTATTATACTAGCACTGGAAAGTGTGTGCGTCAGTACAAAATATGTCTATTCTACCACTCTTTCTGGTATGATTCAATGCCACGCAGTCATTTGACCAGCCCTTAGTTCAGCTTCAGTTGTTCTTTCCCAAGCTCATGGAATCAACTGAATTCTGCTATAATAACATCCGCTCCCATGAAAAAATACGACAAACCACGTGCTATGGAGAAAGTACTGTTCAAAATTGATCCAGTATCGAACCGAAATCGTCCATTATTTTTTTCTAAAACAGTTTTATTGATGGTTTTATAATTTTCTCTATGGATTAACGAAGCACACGGTGCGACAACATAACTTCCTTTTTAAATGTGTAATCTTTTGGAAAAAGGGAATAATGTTGCCGCATCCTGTATTCCTATTTATTCGTAATAACGTAATGAAAATCAAATTGTTTTTGAACCACTAACCTGTTTCACAAGTGACCTGATCTACTCCGAGCAACATACGACCGTCCGGGTAGAACCAACTGTTGTCACGGTACTGGAGTGTCACTGAAGTAGAACCATCAGGCATTCGGGTACCGGGCTCACATTCTATTCTGCGTTCGTTGTCGCCCTGGTAGTAAAATGTAACTGTTTTTAAGTGATTTGACCATTGTAGGCTAGAGAAACCTGGTGCCTGATGCAGATGAGTGTTTTTTGTTCTATAAATTCAAGATAATTTTTTTGTGTGAAGATTGAGAGTATTGAATGGTGTAACATGAGACGTGTATTTAATAGCATGTACCGAAAATGGTAGCTTACTTTGTGTGGAATATTTATGGGGTTCTTAGCTTAAAAATTTACCGTGTAAATGTTGGTGAACATATTTATATCCGAGAGTGTCTGGTTGCATTCAGTTTAGCTTCCATGACTTTATTCGAAATAAAAAACTTGAAAGGGAAAAACTGCAATTCTTTTGCAGCTGTAACTATGTACTTTACCGGATTCTCAAACTTTGAATTGTATTCCAAAGGTACCATTCCGATATTCCAGTGTATTCTCGTGTTTATTTCCTTGTCATTTCTACCGGCCTCATTACAAAAAAATCTATGCCCCAGTTTAGTTTCATTCATTAACGCCGGAATATTTTTATCGGAAAGTGGTAAAATTTCCACAACTACGTACATTACCCATCCAAAATATTTGGAAAGATTAATTTACGATACCAACGCTCCTAGAAATAATTTTAAATTTTGTGCAAGGAGAATAATCTTATGCTTACCACTGGTTTAAGTTGGTACCCTCCGTAGGGTTGGTCCCCCAGCATGGGTTCTTCCGAGCACGTGGGGCCCGCGTAGGGGCCGGCGCACGCGCACTTGTTGGGAGCAACACACGTGCCTCCGTTCTCGCACGTCGCGTCGCACACGGCTACAGATATGAAAAAATTGTGAAGAAACATCAATCAAATCAAGCTTCTATCGGAAACCGAACGGGTGATATTGTTTGACGTACATTGTACTGTTGCGTGCACGTTGCGGTACACTTACTTAGAGATATGTCGATATGATTAAAATAAACGTAAATATAGGTTGAAATATATAGGTGGTGCAAAACGATATGGATCGAGTTTCTTGAGATCCCTCATGTTACGTAATTAATACCACAAACCCAAATAAAATAATAATATACCCAAGAAAAGGTTTCATCAAATTTTGTACATGAAAGCAACAGCACCGTTTGGTTACGGTAAGATCTCAAATGTCAACATTGTCCATTCGCCAGGATTAAGTAAGCAAAATTTTCGTTCGAAGGCCAAGATAATCCACTGGCCGTTCCAGAAAATTTGCAACCTGCAGTTAGAAGTCACTGGAGGTATTTCATCAGAGTCCAAACTTCCTAATCATTCGTATCATCTAACGATATAATCCGGCAAGTGAAGGTAGGTTCTGTGTTAACTTACAGAAAACAAACTGGGGCACATGTTATGAACACAATATCACATTTCTCATCGGTAGTACCACCTTACGACATCGTCCCACAACAATGGTAAAATAAGCATTAAAGTTTTAACCGGAAGCAAATTTGTGTGCTTGGATGGTCGTTTCATTATTCGATGTCAACATGGAACTAGTAGCTGCAAGAGTCACATTTGAATTTACACAAAACTGAATCCTTAAGTGCACGCATTTAATCTCCGAACATATTGTGTCACTCACTGGAGCTTGTGTACGCCTACCCCGGCAACCGAATCCTATGTTTTGAATTCATTCGGTTTGGATACGTATAAATTATATCACTAGAGCATTACAGGCATGTTTGATAAAAACTTCATAATGATATCTAAAAATTCGGTTTGTATCGTTTATTATACACAATATATACATATCGTGTATCCAACTGCTCGAATATGGGTCAAGTCTTAACCGAGTGAATTCAAACTCACGAGCGCAGACTGTCATATCAGGAGACCATTTCCTGTCCCTGAAGAAGAGGTCACCCGAGGTGTGGTCACAGTCCAGCAGCACACGGTGGCTCCGCACGGTTTCCGTCACGATGAACTTGTAGCCCGGAGAGCAGCGCAAGCGGCACCCGCTGGACACGTTAAATAATATTTTATAAATATTTCATTTAGTATTTATTATAGTAGTATCCAATTGTTGATGCTAGTATGTATCGGTATCTACTGAATGCGTTCCGTTTTTATGTTAATCGTATTTGATTTGGTAACAATGATACTGTCATACTGCGGCATCCACTGAATAGCTTTAGCTTTTTGTTATTTATGTTTGATTTGGCAATAAGGATGCTGCCATACTGTGTCATTCGCTGGAGACATTCAGTTTTTAGGTCAGTTGTGTTTGATTTGTCAATAATGATAATCTTATACTTGAAATTTTCCTTCATAGGTCAGGGAGGAAGCCGCTCATAGTAGGAACTTGGTCTACAGTGCAAGAGGCTTCTCAATTTTCTTCCACCCGATGTCTTGCTGTTCTACAACGACTGACGCTTTAATTTTGAGACAGTATATTCATTATACGACAGTTAGTGGGACTTAAAATTAACATATGTCAGTAGTGCATCGTATATTTTATTAGCATATCTTAATGTTATAGGGAAATAATAAATCGATCATAGTTTGTCAGGAAATGTTTTTGTCATGCTCGTTTATATTTACATATATAGCTTAGCCGTTATAAATGTTAGGCTTAAAATACTCCCGTATTGGGAACTAGGTTTATATATTTGTACCTGTTATTTCTTATGCGTTCATTGAAATCTGATGGGAATCGGCTGAATAGTATCAATTTTAATGAGAAATTTTAGTATCTGTTATATAGTAATTTGACTACCAGTTTTTATAAGTAATGTTTCGACCAGTTTTTTTAGAAATTTTGCTCCCAGTGTAATTAGGAATTAAACAATTGATCCCAACTATCAAAATCATTGTCTATTTTAACGAATGTCATTGGAAAATTTATAAAAGTTCAGTTCTGAATAGGGTTCATTGCTTCATTATACACCCAAATCCCGAAAATTTGGACGCGTAGCGCCTACTTTTGTGTTAGAAGATTTGCTTTGAATCTCAATAAGAGTTTATTTTTGATCAGTATTGAATATTATTTTGCACAAGAACAAATATTTTTCGAGTTTATAATACTGTGTTAAACTAGTTCTTAAAAACGCTCAGATAAATTTTTATGAACTAAAAACCTCTGTAGTTTATTTGCTGTAGATAAGATATTAGTATCTTGAAAGGAAAGTGACATCTCAGCTATCCCATCAACCTTTGATATTGAAATATTTGTTCAGGTACAACGAACAAATATAGTTGGTATGCACTGGAAATTATCTCACCTGTAGGCGCACACAACTTGTCCGTTCGCGATCTCATGGATGTTGACGCAGCCTGAACGAACAGAAAAGAATTTCTCTTAAAATTTCTCAGTATTTATTTTGACATCAGAAAACCCAATTATCACTATCGATTTTTTCTTATGAATCGTTAAATTTGCTCAAAAACGCAGGATTTATTCGAAACTTAGACATTGTGAAAAACCTTACAATGTATTTTCGATATTTCCTCCCTCTGCTAAAAAATGACAATTTTTAACTGAATACCAAATTTTATTCAGAGTATAAAAATGTATTGATCGGAAATCGAATTACGCTAAATTATTTGTTGAAGCATTTTAGCTTTATGAACAATCAGCAGCATTCATATTTATTTTCTACTAGCATGTCAGACATATCGAACAACAATTTCAGTCACTTCTGAGCCATACTGTTGATTAGTGTTTGGGCTGGTGTTCTCAAACTATCGTACCTTGAAAAATGTTATTATAAAAACCGGTAATAAAGTTTCTATCATAAAACCATGTCAGGATAACTCAGATGGGAACGCTTTCATATAGAGAACATTTTAGGATATTTTTATTACATCAAGGACGACGACTAATCGAACTCACTCTTTCCATGATGTTCATTGCCCTACGAATATAACACATAGAAGTAATGCAGATCATGGACCAATTTACTGCGAGGGAGATAACGAGTATCATGCTCTAGGACAGGGGCTCCCAACCTTTCTCTGACCTCGTACCCCTTCTGTATTTAGACAGATGAGCATGTACTCCTGAATTTTGGTGACAGAGAGGTAAGTAGAAAAATCAAATTCCACTGAATTTTTAATAGAACTTATAGGGTTTAGGAACTATAAACTAACATTAAATGTACCTTTTTAGATAAACAAATGTACCCCTAGGGTTACATGCACCCCAGTTTGGGAACCCCTGCTCTAGGAAGTTATTATGTTGTAGAGAAATGAAGGAATTTAACATTGAATTAGCAATGGCCTGTTTAGTTTTGCTGGAAGTCTCAACACAGTGCATATACTTTAAAAACATAAAATGCAATGCAACATTGAATTTTATTATTCTAGTTTTCATTTCAAAAAAGAAATTGAATAGGATCTAATAACAGCTGAGGTATATTTCAGTTTAAGAAATCTTTCGTTTTATAGTTTTGAGACAGGCAATATTTCATCGATTTTTCAGCAAGCTGCAATTCTACAGAACATTTTCAAAATGTTTCACAAAAAAAACAAGAAACAAACGAAACTCTGAAAATGTAATTCAAATCCATCAATACGGAATATTGTCATTTCTAACAGTAATAAAAACGACACTTCAATTGCAAATCACTAGTACTTTTTTCAGAAAAATGCGAATACTAATTTTCGCTTGCTTTAAAAAGTACGAACTCACGTTTGATCTCCTGGCGATCGAGCCTCCCTGAACGGGAAGGAGCGGCGCGACCCTGGCTGTAGCCAACATTGGTGTTGCCGCTGTACTGGCGCCTCTGACGGCGGTGGCTGCAAATACATTTAGTTTTTGTTATTATCCCTTAGTATCAATATTTGGTTTCTATTACTAACGTGCTACGTTGAAATGAATTTGAAATCGAGTTCTCTTTAGGAAATTTTCTGTACACTTGAGTGCTTCTCGAGGAACGATAAGTTTATTTTTAAATTTCTGATTTGATAATTTTGTAGTTACCTATTGACGTGTTGCTTAGTTCCTTCCTCGTTTTTTGTTGAATCCATATGCATTAGATCTCAAATTTCATATTTGGAAGGTATATTTTGAATGCCTGATTTTGATGGTCAGTCCGTGACCCATTACTCAAATAATAAAAATTTGAAATCAGTTTCCCTCGTCAATTTTTGTTGGTTGATTATACAATTTCAACCCAAATGCTGAGGTCATGCAGAGCAGGCAATTGATCAAATGATAAATATTTCATAGAGGCATAGAAATTAATATATATTTGAAATAATATAGTCTACTTATCACAAGCGTACATAGAACATTTTTTCTACCATCTGGATTGTCTTCCCTTATTAAAGAATTAAGTTTTATCGAATTTCCTGAGTGTGAAACACATAAGTCACAAGTTTTTAGACGATACATGCATTTAATTTTTAGGTATTTTGTATTACTGCTACATTGTGATCATATTTCAACACGCATAAAGTTAATGAAGCATCAAAGGTTCACCATAGACAGCAAATCAGTGTTGAAAGCTGGATATAATTGAATAAAGTGTTCAGTGTTTCTCCAAAATTGAGTGTGAGGTGTTGAGGTCAACACCATAGTTGAGTATTACGTGTTGAGTGTAACACTATAATTAAGTACAAACGTTTTCATTTCTCCATCTTTAAACAAACAGTAGCGGTTGACTCAGTTGAATTAGGACTGAAATTCAAATCTATCATGCTGGAGTCATAGATCTTTAGTAGAGTAAGTTCTCATACAGTACCAACAATATCAGATGGTTTTTGAAACCTAATTTGAAACATTTTAATCAAGCTCGCTGATGCAACTTTTTCAAAGTTAAATTAAAACATCGAATTTAGATTTACTCTGCGCATAAAATAACGATTCGAACGTGTGTAGGGGGAATTTTTAAAATGTGTTTTAGTCCTTGAAATTGAATGAACGTTAGAGTTATATTTATCGCTTCCGCTTCTTCCCCTTCAAATATTTTTTCTAATGGGATCGTTAAATTTTCTTATTCAATTCAATTTGATTTATATTGCAAACAAAAAACTCGAGTCAAGTTATAAATGGCGATTTAATTTTAAATGGAAGAAGAGGAAAGGAGGCCAAAAACACATCACAAATTTTTGTGGGATAATAAAACG
Organism: Trinorchestia longiramus; assembly: GCA_006783055.1. Classification (NCBI taxonomy): domain Eukaryota; kingdom Metazoa; phylum Arthropoda; class Malacostraca; order Amphipoda; family Talitridae; genus Trinorchestia; species Trinorchestia longiramus. Next base: position 39,773 of record VCRD01001233.1, read on the forward strand.
TGAAATAATAATCTGAGGTGAGCTACGGCACATGGTGTCTATTCTTCGCTTACCTTATGGTTTCTAAACCTAAACTACGCAACCATGACCCCAAGATTTCCTGCTTTCCGAACGAAAAATAATATAAGAGCTACACTCCTAAAAAGTTATGAGCATCCAAAAAGGCTAGAAATTTTTTGTTTATTTGGATGCAAAAAAAAATCTACAGCTATAACCCGTTTTAATTCGCCTTGACAGTTTGATGAGACTCACCTTCCTGAAGTGTCTGCGCTGCATGCAATCACCAGCAGCACCACCAAAACTATTCGCAGCATCGACATTTCGTCCTGAAAAATCTGGAGGACACGAATAAAAAATGTTACTGCTGCTAAGATGAAGGCACAATTCAGTTTCAGTTAACGCGTTCTTAATAACGAAGCATTACAGTAACCGTATTCTGACTCAAAAGCAGTCGTCGTGTTCAGCGATGTTGACGTCGTTCGAAAAGGATGCTTGTTGGAACAGAGAATTGAGTTCGAGGATCGAAGCTACTCCAAGTGATCTGATTATATAGTAATTGCTAAAATTAGCTCAACATCAATATTTTAACACAATTTTGGTGATGTTGTTATTGAAATAAGTAGGAACGATATTAATTGCATTATAGTTATCGAAACAAAATCCAGCTTGTAAGTATTAATCATTAAACGTATTAACATACGTGTTTTTGAATCACATGGTGTAATATTATTCAGGATACCCTCAACAAGAAATGCAGTATAATTTTATACAGCAACGTCGTCGCTTAAAAATTGATATAATAAATAAAAAATATTTATCATACGTGAGTAAATCTGCTATTGTATAGCAAGTAGACGAATTAGTAACCTAATTCGTCTCCGGTATGTTTCTTGACTGGAAGCTGACGCTGATCTGAGCGTGCAACTCCGAGTCCACTCATCCATACTGCGATAAAATTTGCTGAGAAATTTGCACTGCTTGTGAAGAATTTGCTTAGTTATTTGCAACGGAGATAACTCTTTTCCTCAGGAAATGAGCGTCAAAGACCGTTGGAGTGATAGCGCAGGAAGACATACACTGATAGTTCAGGATACAGTACATCACCGCTCTTGTGGCCGGGAACTCAGAGTCGAAGTTCGCAAATTTTTCATTACGTGAAAGATAAACTTCAAAAGTTTGTGCCGTCTTCCTTTGAGATATTTATGATTGTAGGATACTTTTATTACGATCATTTATATTCTAAGTATAATTTTTTTCTGTTTCACGCAAATGGATGAACAATTGCAGTGTTAGATTGATTAGACTACAAGATATACTTGATAGAATAATCTTGGGAAGTTAATGATATCCACTGACTGCATGCAATAGACGCAGCGTAGCATTTACTTGGTGTCATTTTATTCTACACGCGTATTATCTCTATTGACTGCATGCTGTTCACAAGGTATAACACTGACTTACCATTAATTTATTCCATACGTGTATTATTTATATTAACTGTATGTATTCTACGAACTGTGACACATTCTTAACATTATTTCTCTTTAGCGGACAGACGCAGAAATTGAGATAGTGAATCACTTAAGAATGTGCACAAGTTATATGTTAGGCCACTTAGTTAGTAACCCACTAAGTAAGTAAGAGTTAGTTTCTAACCTAGGTCCCAAAACGTTACTACTTAGTTACCACGTACTTTATATCTATCTAAATTTGATCAATAATAAACTTTTAATAAATTCGTAACATTTTAAAAATTAATTATCAAACAATCGAAAGTATGATAAACGTTTATCCTCCATGCATTCTTCCTGTACATAAATATACATTCTTTTTAACAGGAGTATTTTTGTTTTATACTGTTATTCTTTCAAAATAAAATAACGTTTACACTTCCTACGTTGATTTTGAATGTTAACGTACCTGATTACTTTTAACTGCTACCAGTATTTATCGCAAACAAACAACTTTAAGTCGAGACCACCTAACCACCGTCACAAGCCCTAACGAAGTGCCTCTGTACACAACCTCCTACCAGTATTAGTACTCGCTGTCATTGCAACACAGGCGTGTTTCCGTGGTCCCATGCTGGGTCTGAAGATGACGCGTAAACGATGACGCATCAATTTTGGCACGCGTATGACGCACCCTGAGAAGCCGTGCGTATCACCACCGGCACTCCTTCAGATACCGGAGAGTCGAAAATAAATTAATACATGCAAGTCCTGAGTGAGGAAATCTTCAGCTTCCTTCGTATAATCTGTCCCAAGCAGTAGCGAACTATTTAATTTTTATCAATTATTAATAAGTATTCATTCATGAACTGGCATTTGGTACCAATGACAAAGTTCAAATGATAATTTGATACTTTTTCAGATTTTTTTTAATTCTTTGAAGTTATATTTTGAAGTCAATGAGGCTAGTTTGCACTGGAGACAAACACCACATTGTATTTTTTGTTTGAGTTGTCATGGACTGATCATGTTTCTTTTCTATTATTTTTACTGGATTGTTAAACCAGTTGTGCTCGTATCAAGTTTTCATTTCATTTCAAAAATATAAAGTGAGGGAACATTGATCTTCGTTTAACGGTTGTGTTAAAATCATAAACCTGAAATTATTAAGCAAACTATGTCTTTGGCACGAGGAGGTACCGGAAGAACTAAATCACATTATGCAAAAAAAATATTGTACAACATTTGAAGAAACTTTTTATTGTAGTTCAATTTATTTATTTAGTATCTGCATGACTTACGTAGAGTAATAAGAGTAAGAAACAGCGTCAATTTGAACAATTAGAATGATTTGAGGAACTTGACTATTGTTTAAAAATAAAAATAAAATAAATCCATTTCCAGCAAACGATTTGTATTATAGTACGTCTGAATGTCAGGCAAGTCTTTAGCGACTAAAGCATATGAAACTCTCTTTTTCAATACATAATGTACTTTTTTATTTTGAATTTAATTTCAGAAATGAAATGCACAACTCGAGTGATTATTTCACTACTCATGCATCTTAAGGTTCTCTGCTATCCATATTCATTATTTTTTACAGTGACGAGTAAAAATGAACTCCCAACCTAATGTTTGTGCGTAAAACAATATTTTAAAATTATAATTCTCAGGTTTATCCAAATACGTAAGCTGCAGTAACTATGATCATAGCTTTGTAAATGATATTTTTTGCTGATTCGTTTTTTACTCGAATGAATTTTACCACGAAAAATAAATGTTTAGTTTAGTTGAAAAAATGTTTCATTTATGTTTTAGATTTCTATCTGGATCAAAAATAGAACGAAGTGGGTGCTTTTTGGGAGGGCATTCATTCGTTTTATCATCTGGTCCCCAAAAGTGTTCGTGAAGACTTCTAACGTAACAAAGTCCTTTTCCGCACGTGTAATTGTGTGTTTCTTTTATTGCGGAATGGTCTAATGAGTATCTAATTAGAGTGTACGTCTAATGCTTGTCTTACGTATGCCGTATATCAAATACTAGTCCTGTGAACGCCTAATACCTAACATTAGTTTTGTGTGCGTCTAATGTGTAAGGTGTGTTGAGCAGGAGGAGGAGGAGTGGCGTGTCAGTGAAGTACGGGGAGGTATGGCTATAAGGCCAAGTCCTCTCTAGGAGGTAAATGCACAACCCCTTGTTGAGGAACCGGATCTGCATTACCTGAACGCGATCTAGATGCATGAACTGTCACTTAGGTGTCTGAACAGCGACAGAAAACCTGGGCGATGACTCTCAGGAAAATATTGTGAAATCTTACACACAAAAGATGTAAATAGCAACAGAAAAGATCGTTCTACTATCGATAATTAGTGTAATATGGAAAATTCAAGAACTGTTTTTAAAAGATATAAACATGTTTAATCATGGAAAATCCCCTCGATGGAACAGATTGGAGACAGATTATTTTTCTACTCACAGAATCAATATCTTGCGTTTTGTAAATATGTTACCGTTGATATTTAGAATTCATCATACATTGCTTCATGACTTTCACGTCATCCGGGGCACAAGCCTTCGCTATTAAGGCGCACATTAATCAGCGCAAACTACAACAGAAAGGAAATTTTTGGAGTCTATTGAAAGAAGTGATTAATCTTAAGCGGTAAATTAAGATCGTTCATGAGTGCCCACATTAAGAATTATTACATTTAGTATTGAGTTCCAGTACCCTAGAGGTAAAGTATCGCAGAGTGGAGATGACTTCGAACAATAAGGAGGAGAGAGTCGGTCGTAGTCTAGACGGCACTTCCGTGTTTGACTCGGTCGGAAAAGAGATTTTCCTTGGTTAGTATATAGTCTTCGAAAATGAGCAAAAATGTATGAAACTTACTCTGATTTGAAAACTCTGTGGTGCAGTTTAACTGTCGAAGTATCCTGTAGGATATTTTTGCTTATTAGAGACCTGTATTTTGTTTTTTACTTAACGATGACAACTTGTTTAATTTTTAAAAAGCATGATACTTCGAGTAAAATACTGTAGATGCATCAACGAGGCTAATAATTTTTTTGGTCACATACATTACCTTTATCTTCGTATAGTGTTCGTAGTACAGCATACGCAAGAATTAATTTGCATGTGATTCCGGAATACGTTCAACTTTAGTCATAATGTAGCAGCGTAAAAGTCAATGGTGTCCTTTTAAATATTTTAGAGATGGTTTATTTCTCCTCTGATAATTCATTACTTACATTGCAAATTTCTCAAAATTATAATAGACAATGCAAGATAAAATTCACGTTTTCTCCACACATTTCAGCGTTAGGGCAACCGGAAGAAATAAGACTTGCAAATGGCGACCCTCCTGAGACGGAGGCAACCCTGCAGAGAAGGTGGGAGTTACATGACCTGCACTGCAACCGCCAGTGCATGTCGACCTGTGAGATTAAGGGACGCTGCGAAAGCTGAATGCTCTGCAGTGATGGCGTGTTCCCTTTGAACTCCAGAAACCAGTAATCTAATAATTTATCTTCTACAAGCAGTCAGTTTGATTTTGGTACGAAAATTGTTCATTTATTATTGTAAGATTCACAAGCAATGAAATAAGTAAGGCTGGCTGGTATATGGACAGGTGATCTTCCGAGTAGGTAAAGGGAAAGTGCCAGCTGGATACTGACGTATAAATTACTCTAATTAAGACCACAGGAATCAGCGATTTTGATTGAAGGTGAATAGTGTGTATAGTATGCGAATTTTGCGTTGGGCTGGCGGGTCATGCGCAACTATAGCCTAACTTTTAAAATACGTTTATTAAGCTACGCACATACTCGTACGTAGCATTTATAAGAAAGATGCAAGCGCATGATTAGTTTAATTCAAACAATTTCATAGAAACGACAGTAATTTAAGTAATTTATTGATGTGCGTACTACAGATCTTTCTTTATCTTGAGCATTGCTTTGTGTTTTATACAACCCTATACTGTACAATTTATTTTTGGATGTTGCGCAAAATAAATTCTTAAGCACCTGTGGCAGAGGGACGGTATTCATTTGAGCTGACTATATCATGCATGATACACTACCCAGAAGAATAGGAACACTAGCGAGCCTCGTCGACCATAAACATGTATTTAATGTCGTATTGTGTCGCAAAATTCACTTGAAAAGTGCAATTTTTTGATTTTTAATTATTGGGAGTCAAAAACTTTGGAAAAATACACAGGCAAACAAAAGACTGAAGTAGATGATCGTACTACGTAGATGATCATACTACGTGTTTCTGACTACATTAATGTAGTCAGAAACACGTCGCCCTGTAGCTTCTGTTTACGTTGCCACACTGGCAGACTTTGTCGTTCAAGCATCAAGGTTCCGAGCCCCATAGAGCTCAAGGCAAAATGCTGACTCTCGTACACTTGTTCTTGAATTGTGACGTTGGATACATGTACGTAGAGGAGATCGGATTTTATAAATTTTATGTTATTCTTTTTGATTGAACTTACTAATTAGCCGCTATTTCCAGAACTGGGAGGAAAATCCGTAAGTACACCATTCTACTAAAAAATTGACAGGAATAGGAATAAATAACTGATTTTACGCTAATTAAAAAGTTAAATTCTGCTGTCAGGCGGCAAGCCATGATCATTGTTGGAAGAAACATACCACCCTGTATTTTAAATGCTAATATATATATATATATATATATATATTTATATATATATATATATATATATATATATATATATATATATATATATATATATATATATATATATATATATATATATACATATCATTATTGATTTCATTGTATCCATAAAAGTTATTGTTTTCCGCTTGCGAGCTAATCCTTCATACCTGAGAACTACATTGTCACATATTGCAGAGAACTACAGTTGAATATAATTTCTCTAACTAATATCAGAGTCGAAACCACTTTAAATCGATATTTTCGTAGTTTGAATGAATTTAATTTTTACTAACAAACTTTGACTTTCGCTAATCCTGACAAACTCAGCTTATGATTATTACGCTTTTGAGCTAATGTGTAAAACTGTTGGATTTTCAGTTCCACGTCGCCGCGCCCCGGACGATCACGCTTATCCATTCACTCTAATCTTAATGGGAATATTTTTTGCTCGCTGATGATATCACGACGGCCGGGCTTATGACATCACCAGAGAAACCCCCCTGACCGTGTACAGACTTCCACCCAGCTCTCGAGTTACGACTAGCGGGAACTGACTGACTCATCTTTCAAAACAGGTCTTCTATGAAATTCTTAACTGAGATGAGGATTCTAAATTTCAAAGATCAAAATTCAGTATTGTGGTGCATTCTGACGTCTCAGTTAAGAAAAGTAGTTACTACGGTTGATGCAATTCAAGTGAGGAGAGAATAATTTAGATACACTTTCCAGAGAGCAAATCTTTATGCTTATGTGTAAGAACAAGTTGCCCTCTTGATACGAACGAAAAGAGAAATTTCAAATAGTACTGACATTTTTATCCTTTTCAAATATTCTACGTACTCATTTATTCATAATTCGTAATAAATGAAACTCGTTCATTTATTCGTAAATATTCTACGTACTTTATTTATTCATATGCGTATTAAATATACTCGCACGTCGATCTCTGGCTCAGCAAAGGTTTTTCTGTCAACAAAAATAAATGCTTTTTTAATTGATACTTGATCATAAGACTCTCTTAGTCTCTTTCTGAAGGACGTTCTCAGGCCTAGATGTTCTCCATGTTCTATAAATAAACTCGGTGCATGACTAACGACACAATTTGTGGAGGATGTGCGTTTCTCGACCAGGATATTTGTTTACTCTTCGAAAGCTGCATAGAAATGAGCATCTGAGCGGAAATGGTCCCAATATTCTGCACTGACGAGCAATATAATCAATGGGAACGGATGCTTGCAGCTACAGTGACACATTTTCACAATCAGTAGAACAGTCAGAGTTTGCTACTTTACGAAAGGTTAACAGTTTACTGTCAAGTTCATCACTGATTATTTCATCATGATCACTCCTGAAATTCTGTTTGTAACATTTTCGAAAATTATTTCGACAAATAATTACAAATTTGGTACTGGGAGTTGCCACGCTTACTCCAAACCGAACATCACTTCACTTGGAGTGAAGTATTTTATACAGCAGTCAAACACACAAGTGGCACTTATACTAATTTTCTAAAAATGTGATGCCACTTCCATAGTAGACATTGCTATACAAAAACATTTTCCTGCGGTAATTCCTACTGAAAATTGAAATTTATGGAAAAAGGCTCACAGGGTTTTGATGTATTGACTGGAGGAACAATTTAACATACTCTTATTTTGAGGATGTAAGTTTCAAACAGCTCAAGTCATTTAAGCTATTTCTAAAATGTAAATCTACTACACATTAGCAATTAACCAGTTTTTTTTATAACGTACAATATCTATTTGTAATGATTCTCACGTTACTATCAATAGAGGTAGCGTATAAGAGAAGAAATCGATCAAGCAATTTTTAAATTCAGTACTGAAGTTTTCGAAATCATATTGTAGCTTAGAATTTCTAATATATGCGGTTCCGTTTTTATTTCTGTACAGAGCTTTGCTAAGTTAAAAATAATCAGACAATTTGCGCTCTTGTCAGTGTAAAACTTTGTAAGAAAACTGACCTGCTTGGTCACTGCAGTTGTGAAGAGCGAAATCAGAGATAAGGGTGTTTTGTTCAGCACCTTGAACCCAATAGCGCATCTAGCATGCGTTAAAGGAGAAGGCGGGCCGGGCAGCGAGTGAATGCAGGGTACGCATGGTGTCTCTTGCGTCATCCTGCGACATTTGTGACGCTCTGCGTTTGCATCGTGATATATTGTAGAAAATGTGTGAGAATTTAAATTTTTTCTTCCTGCTCATGACATTTTCCCAACAACAGTTACTGATGAAAGGCACTCTGACTAGCAGTCTCTGGAAGAGGTTAAGCAGAATACGAGTATAAGCTATTAAAGTATGCATGGATATGAGCTATTGTTCGACTTTTCTCTTGGATAACGAGTTTTAGTGGTTTAAATCATTTGAACTGATCTCAGCCTCAAAGCGATAAGATTCAAGGCAGAAAAATCATTGGTAGGTTTAATTAAAAAACTGTGAGTTATGATTCTGCTAAACATTTCCAGTGGAAATTTCATGGTTTGAAATTTATAAAATTAAGGATTTTTTGTTCCATAATTGCGTCATAATTGTCATTCAATTTGACTCATTTGAAATTATTATACATATGAATCTATAAAAGATTTACGATGAATTATTGTGTTTTAAATGAATACTAGTAGACCCACACGGGAAAAATCACGTGTTTTTTACTGATTTTGTTTACTTGATTTGCCAGTGGACGCGGGCTTTGCGGAGTTCCCACACTGAACGATACGCCTTTGATATCCACAATACAATGCTTACAATACATGCATTCCCTACCGAATTTTTTCCTATCTAAATCTTCAAGAGTGTGACAGAGAAACGGAAGAGCCAACCAAACAAGTAAGCCAGCAAGCAAGCAGCAAACTGTGTATTATTATACAGGGTGGGCCACAAAAAGTTTTCTTTTTTTCAAATACTTATAACTGCATAACTAATGGTAGTAGAAACTTCAGCGTGATCTCATTTGTGCTGACATTTATTGCACTGTTATCAGATGAAAATATTTTGTAGTTATAGTCATAGTTTACGAACAGATAATCGAAAAGTGCGGATGATTTTTTTTCCATTGCTCAAGGGCTATTCTAAAATCGCTATTAAAAAATGCTAAAATAGTTATAAAAGAAAAAAAGGAAAAAATTGTTCCACAGCTGCAAATTGGTTACGAGCATAGATTCGACAGAATCAGGTGGAAGCAAGATGGAGTCCCATGGCGTAGAAAAATTCGCGCGAACAGTTTAACAGAAGTTTTTTGAAAATCGTTTCATTGGAGTTGGACATGCGGTAGAATAGCCACCTGATCTGACTCCGTGCAATTTTTTTCTTTGGGGTCATCTTAAAAATAACTTTATAAAACACCTCTAACAGACCTGGATAATTTACGTGATTGTTTCATTCACAATGTTAATGGAATTAGAAACAATCCAGGAATTATTAGGAAACCAATGCGAGAAATGAGAGTCCGATGTCAAAAGTGCCTTGAAAAATAGGGGGTCATTGGTTATAATGGAAACATTATGTACTCATGTTTAAATAAAAATTAAATATTTTTCTTCAAAAAGTTTATTACTGTTTTTTTTTATATTCACTGTTTTTATGTAAGTAAAATCACAGATTGTGCTTTTAGAACTACGTGGGTGGAATGGCGAAAAAAATTATCCTCAATTTTCGATTCCCTGTTTGTAAACTGTGTCTATAAATACAAAATGGTTTTACCTCGTATAAGTACAAAAAATGGCAGTGAAAATGAGGTCACACTGAAGTTTTTACAACCATTAGTTACGGAGTTATAATTATTTGAAAAAAGGACACTTTTATCGTGGCTTACCCTTTATAATGTAAGCGGACTAGATAGTTCCCGTGGAAGTTCCACGGTTTAGATTTGATTAATTTGAAATTATCATAAAGATGAATGTGTTAAGGATTTACGACGAATTATTTTGTTTTGAGTAAATAGTTTTCATGACTATATACAGAACTTCCATTGTGTATCTTATTTACCGATAACATAGCCATGTAGGAGAAGAAGGCTAATAACGGAAAAATGGAGTATTTTATGGTAATCTAGCACCTCTTGGTATTCACAACGCAATGCTTATAATACATGTTTTATAAGCATTCAGTTCAATAATTTTTCTTCACTAATAGATTGGAAGAAATGGGACGACACACACAGATAGAGAAAGAGAGGTAGAGAAAGAGTGAGAGACAGAGTTGGAGATGCGCTGTATATTTTATGTGTAGATTAAAAAACATGAGTTAAACAGACGTTTTACTAACGTACCTGAATAGGACTCAGCCATGCTCATATTCATGCAACTTCGTTCAAAAGGAAAACACAAAACATTTCATTTTAAATACACGAATCAGACCAGCAACGTTGTGCATTTAGCTCGGTCGATTAACCTAATCAACATATTTGAAAGAGGTTCATAGTTCTTAATTTTCATATCATACACTCTCCTATGAGATACAATACTATAAGGAAACTCAAGACTTTATTATGCATAGTTTTTCGTGAATCCTTGATTAGTAAAATTAATTTATGATCAGCAATTTCATAATTCGTTTATTAGGACCTGCATAATATGCTCAGAATAAACAAAAAATATATTAAATTACCGGTGTAACAGAGCAGTATGAGTCGTTTGTACAATGCGTAACGACTGCTCAATGCATGGTAGGAATTGAACTCATTCGGAATTTTTGCAAATATCCTGTTCGTAAATAAATTACTTTGCCTTGTATTATAAAACAAACCTGGCTTCACGTGGCAACTTTCACTACCAGAGGAGAATAACCGATGTCCTTTCAAAAAACATCTTTATCTCCACTGCACCACTGCAACGGCCGTTGTGGCGATAAAGTGTCTTTCCGACTGGGTAGACCTGAGAGTGAACTTTATGAACCGAAAACTGACCGTATTTGTAACTGAGATTTGGTTTGACCATTTCCTTTATCACTTCGATACTCTGTTATATTCAACATAAAACTTTAAATTGCATGCCAATCTGCCAAAAAATTGCATAGAAAATCGTTTAATTTTCAGTGTGTGCGACTGCATGACTGGTTTTGGCTGATGAAAATCGTAGTAAGTGAATCAAAATCAGAAGACTAGCCTTCGAAAGATTTATAATAGGTCAATGTTTTAAATTATAACTTGGGGTGGAAATATCAGTGTTTTGTATTGTACGTCGTGAAAACCTGTGAGTTGTAGTCCGTATGTCTGTAAGAATCGCAGCATTGGTGAGCTCAGCGCTGCAAAATGACATAATTTTTTCTAAAGCACCCCTACAATAAATTGGCAATCGTTCAGTTTAAGAAAAAATTTATAGTTTTTTTATGAAATACAAGTCTTCTTTCAACATTGTGTAGGGCAACTGCATGCCACACGAATTACGCACACGAATGTGAAGCTGCAAAATTGGAATAATAAAGCTTAAAAAAGTGTTTCTCTGATAATTAGAGCAAAAAATAGCATAACATTCGAGGCAAATCCGTGATTGTTCAAATTTTAATTGAAGGGAATTAACTTCAACTAATTTGCGCTAAATCCGTATCACTTGTTTCAAACTGACAAAATGGGAGTAGGAATGTCATACATGTTGCATTTCAATTGATTTGAATGAAGATGCAGACTGCGAGGGCAGATTTTGCTATCTCTACAGGATGGGGAATTTATCTTGTCTGCAAACCGTTGGGGTTTGAAAGTTGGAGTACCTGAAACACTGGAATAATTTAAAATATTGAAATTAGCTTCTTGAGAAAAAGAGAAACTTGTGAGAAAAATATGTTAAATTTTGTAAATTATTTTTGAATGTTTCAGAATGAGATATGATGCAATCTGCAATGGCATTTGGAATTTAAATATATAGGAAACACGCAAAGATTAGCCAACATGTTTCACTCTCCAAAAATTTTTTGCTTAAATAAAATACGCAAAATGATCGTAAAAATACCTAGGAATACATTAAGACGAAATTTATTAGCTTTATTGTACAAAATATATTGCCCATACTGGGAGAATTTATCCTCATACAGATTTAGATAACTAAATCAATTGATGACCTGCGTGTAATTACGGGCTCACAGATTTAAACTGTGAATTTAGTCTGATAACATGGAATATTCTTTGGTATTTAAAATTAGTTAAGTTGCATTAGAAGTGTTATAAATTAATTGAAAACTCCATATAAAATGGAAGAATTATATCCTCAATTTCTTCAACGTTAAATATGATGTACAGTATGTTTATTGTGAATCAAAAAGAATTCACATGTAAGCATCAGCTGGTTAAGTACACTAATATAAATCTAGCGATTCTAAAGTGGAATAAATTTTCTGGAAGTAGGAACATTTCCTTGCCCGGACCATATTATTAATCTTTTTGCGTTGCAGGCAAACATTTAATGTTTTCTGTTCACTAGATAGATGTAATTAGAACGATATAATACAGGGAAAGCGATTCCTTGGTTACCACTTGTTATCCTGTCGGCAAGACATAAAGCAGCAGCTTTATAACATCAGACTTTATTGAATTTTATCTATTTACCAAAATAATGCTTCACGTATTACTATCAATAAAGCCACTGTCTATTTCCATGTATACCTGCTCTGTTGCATACAAAATTCGTAAAGAAACTGAGGTATTATCAATTTGACAGCTTTATTCGGTTTAGGCTTTCCCTAGTGGTACGATTCTTCTAAACTGATTAAAAGTCAACATAAAAAATTGTAAGCTAGCGTAACATTTCGGTTGGAGAGCTTAGTAATACTTCATTTTTATTCATGAGGTTGAAGCTTGCTGTTTCCGTTCTCTGTGTTCACGTTGAGCAACTCTCCCTTTCTAGGCTGATCATATGCATGCGTTTCTTGGACACTCCGTCTCCTTAGAGAATCAGGCCGCACAAGTATGTAGAACACACCTAGTCTTTCTGATCGATTTCATGAGTCCTTAAATCCAAATTAAACTTGGAACTTAATTATTGCTAAAATAACAATGAATTCATATACCTACTATTTCAGACCTCAATCCAAAGCTTGAATCGGTGGAATGTTTTATTATATAAGCTTGATTGATGGAAATCTGACATAGTCTGTTACGGGTCAGTGGAGCCCCTTAAAGAGTTAGAATGTGACCCGAAAAACTTGGTGTGCTGGCAGTAAAATGGATGATCTATGGTGGGTGGATAAAATCTATGGAAACATTTTAGCGTAATAAGACTAGCTGAAAAGGAAACTGATACTGAGAAGAAGAAAAAGACTCTGAAAGAGTTCATTTAGAACCACTTTGAGCAACAATGTCAACAACTTGAATAAAATTTAATGCAAATGAAAATGAATGGCATTATCTCTCTGTTAAAGCATATATCCCTAGGAACAACCTCCAACGGGATTTTTTCTCGAATGGAATGACAGAGAAAATTTAAATCATTAGTTTTTATAATAAAATCGATTGAGTAGCGAAAAATATTTTCTACCTAAACAAAATAGTCCGAACTCTTTCCTGCGATGTTGATAAATAAAAACTAGATAATTTTCACCACACTTCCAACATGTTTTGGGAGCTCTCGCGTCTAGAGATTGTGCTTCTAACGCTCGTGGTAAAGATACTACTCCTTGTAGAGAAAACTAGTTTGTCTTATATTTAAGCTTCAAAGTTGTACCTCATGCCAGTTTATTCAAAAAAGATGAAAATTTAACAACAGTGGAAAAAAGAAAGGTGAACGTAGCTGAAATGTAATATATGTACACATTATTTTAAAAATATGAAAAAACTATGCTAGTTAGAATAACAACTTTTATTATATGATGCAGTCGAATAAATATTCTCTCCGTTGATGCATAATTGATTTTATGAGAACAAATAATTTAGCAAGAAAAAATGTTGGAAAATGAGGAAATATTTTTACCAGCAGACTCTTGGCCCTCTGGTATCTACCAGAGGTAGATACCAGAGGTAGGCATCAACCATTTGTCATCCGACATGTGACGAGTCTTGGGGCATTTATTTTTTATTTAAAAAAAAGTTTTCGAATGACGGGCAAATCTGTCATCGGTAGGTGACGGTTAAGATAATTTCTGCCTTGCGAGTAGCATCAGCTCATCATATGTGAAGTATCGTGTGAATCCAGGTCATTTTTCCACCTCTGTACCAGTGCACTGTGCTTAACAGATGTGTGTTTCTATACATTTATTAAGTCATATTATCACAGGACTCACATTCACCATGCGAGTCTAGGTCACTGCCAACTATATTTTTATGAGACAATGTATTTCCAAAGCATTCATTTACGAGTACCAGATTAATGTATTAATACCGTTGCAATTGTAGGGCGTTGTTACTCGTGCGTAACTTCATTCCAATGATTACTGCAATATTCTTTTTAAGAATCACGAGTCTGTAATTTTCTTCACTGACTTCACTTCGGCTGTCCATGATTCCTACTGTAATTTCTTTATACGAAGTTTCGTTTTCTTTAGTATTAAGAGCAACATCCACAAAAAAAGAACTATACAAAAACTACTCGTATTGGTTTGATATTTTTGAAATAAAGCATTTTAATATAAAGAAAATAACTGCGATTATTACCGCAGCAAATTGACCCCATTTCCACAACAATTCCCAACGATTGAGCTCGCGTTCCAGACTCGTCAAGCATTCACATCTGTTCGCCATTTCTCCTAGTCACGCTTTCAGGGATCCGTCGGCCCATGGAAGGCAGCAGAGCGACCTTGCCTGCCTAGGTTTGCTCTGAGCAAACACATTGCGTAAGATAACGAACCCAAAGTGTTGAATTCTTAGGTGTTGCACACATTAAGAAAGGAATGTACGTACGCTAGAAAAAGAATCATTTGTAGTTTCGGTGTGATTTTTTGCACTGACATATAAAACTAGGAGCAGGTTCTGAATCTCATTTTAGAATTCAACACTAATTGTAACCCTTCATTCGAACTGAAACACGACTTAAAACGTTCCAACTTCAGATTCAACGTTACGTAATAATTTCAAACTCTCGAATTATGGCTTCAAACCCTTGACAAGGATTTCCTCTCGTAAAATATTCTCACATTGCTGTTACCATGATGTGGTTGTGTGCCCTCAAGTGTAGTTTTCACAAGCGACTTACTATCCAGCACTGCATGAACAAAAAGAGCACGAGTAAGCCAACGCTTTGTCACGCCTGGAGCAGAATGGGCGTAGTTCGTAGTCATATATCTTCAGGGTTGTTGAAATTTAAAGAATGCGAGTTTATATATTGCAGAATAAAAGAATCAGTATTTTATTTTATGAAAACTGGTGTTTTGAAGGAATTCAATGATAACAATGTGCTTCAAGTCTTTCATAAAAAATATTTTGACAAATCATACGGGGTTAACCCTCTACCGCCGTATGGCACTCACGGGGAACATCAGAAAAAATGCTAATTATGTTAAAATTATATTATATGTGAGCAATATGAGGTTGCTACTACGTTTAAAAGCGGCGGCATCATACAGCGTCGTTATTTTGGCTGCCTGGCTCTCAGCGTGCTTCATTGCATCAGTGTACAGACGGTCTTTGTGAGCTTAAACGTAGAAACTAGAAAAATAAATTCGTCGCTAAAGGGTTAAGAGAGGGGTTTGTTGAATTGAAAATGTCGCATGGTTACGCAAGTTTGGTTTGATTTGATTTCTTGCATCGCCACATGTAACAGAAAGGGCGTCAGCTAGAACATTCTTGGGGTAGTTCGAAAGTACATAGTTTACTCCCATAAGAGGGAAATGAACTAAAATTTAACTGAAAATTAGGATCAAGGTCGTCATAACCAATATTGTCAAGCGTTGTGGGTGGGAGAGGAAATTAACGAACTAAAAGGTACTGGCTATTGCACGCGTACATCCACATAATGAACGAAGTGTTAAAATGTGAGATAGATTAAGAACTATTTACGCAGGAAAAAGTTAAGCAATCACTTGGTACATTGCAAGGTATCTTATGCTTATTATTGCCTAAAAAATTCTATTTTAGATTGAGAAGTTCATTTGCTACAGGTTCTGAGGTTGGGATCAGCGTATTTTATTGATAGAAGTGCTTGTACCTTCTACTGCTGGAACTAACACGAGACAATGGTATGCTTGTTTCATAGCGCTTCAAAGCAATTTTCTCCAATGTACTTGCCGTATTCATATTTTACTTCGCTTTATGGCCAAATCAGTTTACCAAGACCGAGTCAACCGGATATTACACTAGTGTAGTTGCAAAATTTGGCCAGACCAAAAATACAGAGCTGAAGAAACTATTTTTCTCAACAAATCTTGAATCAGCTTCTGTCGTGCGTTTGAGAGAATAAACTACAAATAAACGTAGTAAAATATCCCCTCGCTAACCAAAGGCCTGAAAGATCATCTGGTTATCCATAGGATCCTAGGATCTTAAGTTCATAGGAGAAGACTGGGTTGTTCTCTTTCATATGCTAGCTCAGACTCGCTGAGAGAAGTGAATTTCTTGAACGTGTATATTGCAGAAGCTTAGAGAATCATTATTTCAAACGTAATGCTACAGAGAGATGTTCAAAGTGCTAGAACTGAGGTGCTTTTTTTCCTGTAGAACTCGTCTCATGAGTGGCTATGTCCCGGATCTAAAAGAAAAATACCAATGAATGTTGCAAGCCTGTATACTCAATAATGACAAAATCTGTTCAAACATCTTTCCGGGAATGCATGACGCTAGTTTTATTTCCAGCTAATTTGCTTGCCGTGATTACTGGCACAAACAAGCTACACGTAAGCAAACACATCGGAGGCTAAGTGTGGGAATTGTGGGCTCGTTTTGTGAAAGTAAAATGTTTCGATTTTGTACATGAACTTCTATTAGTATCTGTTAATGCTACGTCTTTCAAGTTTAATCCATATGAGTTATTTATTACCTTTACTGTCTCTTTGTGCAGCGTGTGTTAAGACAAAATTTAAATAATTTCTGCACGGAATTCGTTGCTCTCAAATTTTTCTGTCGGGTCGTAAGACTTTCTTCGCATTTTTTTTTTGCATTATATCAGAATCATTCGAGCGCAACGCAGATACAAGAAAGTGTGTGTAGGACAAAGCAGTGCTCATCACGTGCTTGAGGATTGCCTCATCCAGCGTCTCATCGTGGCCAGCGTTTGCAGAGAGGCAGCTCGCCGGGTTCTGAGATCGTGTTATCGCGCGCGCCCCTTTCTCTTGCATCTTACACGAGAATCACGCCTTCGTGTGTCCTGATCACGAACACTGCTAGACTTGCTAGTAGTGAGCCTTAAGCAAACACTTGGATGTAGAAGTGTCACTCAAGTTCGAAGAACTGTTTTATTTCGTTTCAAATTTTGATAGGTAAATAGAAGATATAAGTCGAACTAAAAAATTGTAAATTAAATTCACGCTCACAAATAGGCAAAACTTGATTAAAGTGTATAGTAGGAATATGCCAGATGCGGAAATGCCATTTTATTCAAAGTGAGTGTAACACCTGATTCATACGAAGTTTTGAGCGTCTGCAATCAGCGGCTATTCTTGACTTCGAGCTTGATGTTTGTGCTTGCTGGTGTCCTGCAAAATCAAGAGATGCCGCCTGCTAGTGTCCTGCAGAACTCTACGTGATCCCGCCTGCTAGTGTTCTGCAGAACTCTACGTGATCCCGCCTGCTAGTGTTCTGCAGAACTCTACGTGATCCTGCCTGCTAGTGTTCTGCAGAACTCTACGTCATCCCGCCTGCTAGTGTTCTGCAGAACTCTACGTGATCCCGCCTGCTAGTGTTCTGCCGAACTCTACGTGATCCCGCCTGCTAGTGTTCTGCAGAACTCTACGTGATCCCGCCTGCTAGTGTTCTGCAGAACTCTACGTGATCCGGCCTGCTAATGTTCTGCAGAACTCTACGTGATCCGGCCTGCTAGTGCCTTATTGAACTTAACGGGGTAAAAGTGAATGAAGAAAATAAATTTTATTGAAGGAATTTAGCTCGAGTGGTTTTATTAATCTAAGATTGCAGTGAAAGTCTACCCTAGTAATTTAAGCTAAAATATTGTAGGTACAACTCTTTTAAAATGAACGCTGACAGAGGTTTCTAATTTATGAGTCATTTATTGAGAGTGACGTACGAAGGAACACTTATTTACGGACCTCACCCATGTTTATATCAAGTGGTGATAACACACCTCGAAAATTGATCCAGTTCTTTGCAATATCACAGGTTAGATAAAACAGCAGGGATGTTATTGGAAATATGTCATTAAAGATGTTGGCTATTAGGCTTATTCTACTTGTTATCATACTAATTTCCTTACGTGCAATACTAACATGATTTGTCAGATCTGGAGTGAAGTAGCAAGTGATTATTTCCTCTTCAGATTCATCCGAAATGAAGTGAAGCTCGATTCTATTTCATATACCACGAAATATTGCTTTTATTCAAATATATCGCGAAAAATATCGCTTTTTATTCAAATTGATTGCGTTCGCAGTTTTTGGGCATCATTTTTTCTGTAACGAAACCTGCAAAAGTTGAAATCAAAACTATTGTGACTCAGGATCTGATCTCGACAAGCCCAGCCAACTTTTTTGACACAGCAGTGCTTAGCTCGACATTATACGTGACACGATGTGTCGAAGAACTCGGGGCTTCTATCTATTTTTTTTGCAAGCTTTCATGGAAAATTTTGTGCCTAATCTAATTAAAAATCGAGATGTGACACGCGTGATGCGTTCAGACAAAATCAATGTATAAAATTTTCCACCTATTTGAATTCCATACGTATGCAAATTTGGTATCCGTTATTAAGAAACATTACAATGTTGCTTTTAAAAATTACAAACAATTCGAATGAAATAAAAGTATCCGAGATTTCAGTATTGACGACGGCCCTGGCATTTTCTGACTATCTAAATTAAAACCTAGAGAAAGAGAGTGGGTTGCAGTCAAGCAGGAACGAAAGATTCAACACATACTGCACAGTCTGGCAGCCAATCTCTTCCATCTCGAACTACTGTGCAATTACTGCGCCGTGGATGCACTTTACTTCCAAGTTTACTCAGAGACTTCAGTAAGTCAACCTTCAACGATCGTAATTTGATGGTCTAAGAAAATGGAAGGTACACAACTAACTGGAGACGATGTCATCCGATCGCTTTTGCAACGCTGCACAGCTTAGGAGATATCAACACTTCTTAAGCAAGCGTATAAAAATGGTACACTATTTGCTCTGCACGTCCGAGGATCAACTAGAAAATAGTATATCGGAATTAAACGTAATTTTCCTGATAAAGGTGGGTGTCTAGCGGTATTTA
This sequence comes from Trinorchestia longiramus, assembly GCA_006783055.1. NCBI lineage: Eukaryota > Metazoa > Arthropoda > Malacostraca > Amphipoda > Talitridae > Trinorchestia > Trinorchestia longiramus. The sequence goes on from VCRD01001233.1 coordinate 59,212, forward strand.
GGTTTCATCAATGAGCTCCAAGCGATGTCTATATCTAGCATACCGAATATTTCATTCACTGTAGTCCAAGAAAATATTCAAAAGATGAGTAAAATTTCCAAATCATTTTTGTTATTACTTAAAACCGCAATGATTCGATTATCCATTTTTCATTAGATTATTGACTAAGCATTTTACTGAAAAGGTTGAAACTAAATAATATTCCATTTGGTCGGAAACAGTTGGTCCACAGTCGGGGAAACATTCCTGCATTAACGTTTAGAAAAACTGGGAATTTTGTTTATCGCTGTTTCTTGGATTTTTTGAAGTATAATATGTAACGTTGAAAGTAAAATGTATGAATTAAATTTTTAAACTTTTTTCCCTCTCTGCACTAACTGCTTCCAACCAGCGTCAAAAATTGTACGCCCCAATTGCTTCCGATCAGTGGGACTATTTTTTGAATTTGAAATTTTCGTTCATTCATTGAACAGAAAACTGAAAATTTATGTTTTTAGTGTACTTTTTGTATATTGAGGGTGATGTTACTCCAAACTTGGAACAATCTACCCAGCTTTTCAACAAATTTTCCTGGAAGGAAAGTATGTGAACTTTATACCATGATATATGTAGCAAAAAGTCACCGTAATAGAAATTGTACCATAGATACATAGAAGGAATGCAAATATTTTCTAATGCATGTCATCTTGGAAAAAATCATATTAGGATCGAATGAGATACGTAATTCACAAGGCAATAATTCATCACTTACACTAAGCTCCTTTTACTCACTAAATTTATTTCATACAGAGCCCGGACGCTTTTCGAGCGCCAAAGTTGAAATTACTCACACAATAGCAAAAGTGGATAAGGTTTTGGGCCAGAGATTTTCATATACGCTATATTGTGGAGGCGAGCGAACTGGGAAACTTCTCCAAGATTTTTAGATAACAACGCTCCTATTTAAGGAAACATACCGTCTTACACTGTACGCTCTGTACGCTAAGTTGATTTTACTTTAAAAATTTGCATCGTATTTTTTGTTACAAAATCATATTGTTTAATTATCACGGACGAAACTAGCTGTTCTCTCTCCTAATGTATGTTGAATTTGGTAGGCTTTCAGAGCGTAAAAGGACCATGATTCACATTAACTGAAATAAGATATAATTAAAATTATCCTTAACTTATCATCTTTATGTTCGAAAGAAAACAAAATAAATTCGTTCAATGCATTTATTAAGTATCAAACGCTTCAAAAGAAATTCAGAACAAGTGATTAGTTTGAGCCGGCTGAAGATATTATGACATTCTATAGGAATAACGTTAATGAAGTAAATAAATAGAGAAGGAAACGTGTCGAGATAGGAAGAACTGGGCAAAATTCTTAATTTTAACACCAAATGAATTTTCCAGTGGGAGGAACACGAGAGAAAAAGTCGACTGGGAAACAGCGACTGACGGTAGTCGTTCGAATCGATTACGTACGTCATTCGGTACACGAACATAAGTACATCATTCGGCGTCAAATCGAATGCAGTTTATGGGGGAGAATATTGCACTACGAACAAAAAATCCTTATGAATTAAAAATCACAGAATATGTTTTTTTGGAGCCTTGTCGTTCTTCAGTGAAATAAAAAGTCGTATGTCAATTTACACCGACAACACGGTTATTTCACTAGAAATTACAATTTTATTTATTTGCTATACTGGGGACGGTTTGAACTACCGGAAGTTTGGAAGCCTTGTTCGTCAAAGAATATTCCAGAAGCTTCTTCTTGACGAGCTTTCTCAATCTGTTCAAGAGCATGGGGGGGCAGTGGAGGACCCACGGGCAGAAGTGGGGACTCGACGCGGTAGCCTGCATCGTCCGCAACGAAACTGAACTGTGCCGGTGAGCCGTCCGGGAACGTGAAACTGAAAAAGTTAGCGTGGTTTCAACGTTAAATTCATGAATAATGACTGTAATACTTGATAGCAGCGGAAGAGTAACATGAAGAGTAAAATATCGGTAGAATAACACATCATTACAAAGTTATTCATTCGTAAATAATTTCCATGAAGCACCACTGCTGAAGGGAGGGACGTTATACGGAAAAATTCCTTCTGGACGTTGTACGGAGGATAACGAAATTCATAAATAACTCATGAATCATTTGTGTGATAAAAAAAGAATATGTATGGAGCACAAAAAATCAGGACGAAGGAGAAATTGTGCCATTAGTTAATATCAGCTGCAAAGCGTGCATGTGAAATTAAATTATTCAAGATCATCAGAAGCCGCACTGGAAAACTTGAAATAGCGTCGTAAAGACTCTAATGCAAGTATTCATTTAAATAATATAGTTGTTATTGTATTAATTTACAACCATTATGGTATCAATGTATATACAGAGCGACGACTGAAACGAGAGGCTGGGAAAAGCGGATAGACTACAGAAGCGTTTGATTCCGAGACGAAAGCTCGTGGCAATTTCAGAGCTGCGTGGAATGTTCTCAGATGTGTGTGTGAAGTTGCTCGAGACTGAACTTCTAACTTCGACAGATTAGTAAAAATTCCTGTACAGAGATGTATTTAAATGGCATCATGGTAGTGACAAGGAAGAAACTGAAAATTGCACTACATATGAGTGTCTTTTGACTGGATTTTCCATCCGATACGAAATAAATTTGTGGATATTCATTTTTGTTAATTTATGAACCATTTAACATTGAAAACGTACCATAAAACAAAGTTAAAGTTTTTGAACCTAATGGGTCTCAATTATTATGTTTAAAGAATTAAATAATTTACAATAACTGATTTGCTATCGCTCAAGTTTTTCATGAGTAATTGTTTTTTGATCTAATCCCTGATCATTTTTTCTGAGTGAGTTAAGTCATTTTCAAATAACGTGAGATGATTTTCACTTATTAAAAGCAATATTAAGACAATATTGTTATCTCTATGGAGACACAGTGTTACTTGAGGATTTATCAAATATGAATCTTTGTATGTAAACTGTGTACAAATGGAAGGCCTAAAACCCGTAATAACGTTCAGTTTAGTCAACTAGCCTTGATAAAGTAATTCTGAAAGCCAAAAAGCGTCAATTTTTTGCCTGTAATATTCGTTTTAAGAGACAAGCATCACAAAGTTTGCCATTGCGCTCAGCGCAGACATTAGGTCATAGCTTCTCAGTTAAAGATTTAGGTTGAACCTCATAGTAGTGATTCTAATTTTTTAAAAAAACGCATTTATTGTTAGACGTTTTTAGATTGATGAGTTTGCCACTGACATGCTTGTTGCTCATGATGATTTTTGAGATACGATTCATATTCTAAATGGCAAAGAATGATATATTAGAATCGGAGAGAATTTTTTGTGAGTATGAATTTAGCTGCAATGAAGTTGGTCGGATCTGTAGAGCATCTTCTTGATAACACTTGCTCTAATATAGTATTATTTAGACGGCTTGGGCACTAATGCTATAGGGAACAAGTAAAATAATGTTTATCGTAGTTCAGATGTCAATGGATTAAATCTTTCATTCAAAACTTTACCTGTTCCCGCTAAATTGGTTGTGAGTTTCGACGTCTTTTAATTTGTGTAATCCGTGTGACGTTGTTTGAAGTTTATTCACTAAAATAAAAGCTGAATTTACTCACGTCCAGCCTCCCTGAGACACTACAGCGCCTTGAGGTCCAGATGGGGACCCTTGTTCGTTCCTCTTGATGCCATCGCCAGTTTCGAAGTCGAAGGCGTAGACGCCGTCCAGAGGGCCATTGCGGTTGTCGCTGATGATCGGGACGATTTCAAAGGGGCCAGAGGGTCGGTCGTAATTTTGAGGAGCGCTTAGGACGGCCGAGGCCAGCGAAATGAGGATGAGGATCTGTAAAATGCCAAGGAGGATTTCTGATACGAGCGAATGTAAATTATTTGGGAGAGATGCCACACTAATGTGAGGCATAATGTTCTTGAAGAAAAATCAACGATGACAGCGGGGGAATAATATCACACTAGAGTCACTATCAGAAAGTTATCGTTTCAAATGGGGTTTTGCCATAAGATTTGCTATAAAAGTTCATACAAGTACGATTTATGCTTAAGATTGTGCCTTTTCCTTTTATTTACTCTTATTCAGTAACGTGATTCGAACGTAGTGCAGAACATATTCTTAATGCAGGTATACTGCTGACAAATACCAATTAATTACTATTGAAAAATTTTCATTGCTTATACATTATCTATGGCAAAATTTCTGACGAGCCTTGTGTGAAATAATAAATATTTAGAATTATTCAAAGAATATTCTTACTTTTGAGACACAGACTCTATAGACATCTTTACTTTGCTGAACGGAAGCTGTGTTCGTATTCCTTAGTGCTTCAGATATTGTATATGGGTCCTGCTATTATTTTCATTCATGTAAGCTTCATTCTGGTTCTGCTGTCATTCAAGCGCTGACTTATTTGTTTGTACATCCATTACATGCATCCAGTTGGTTCCTATTTTTAGCCCTTTATGAATTTGGTGATGATTTATGATTTTACTTTCTATGAATGATCAGTATGAAGGTAAATGTTCATAGAAGTTCACACTAGATTGAACTCACTCATCAGTAGCTGTTTTAGCGTAGATTATTAATTTTTAAAATATTTTTCCTGTACTCATTTATGTGTTTTATTTGATGGAATGAGTTCAGGAATAAATTATATATATATATTATAAATATATATTATATTATAAATAAAATAAATAAATGTATTAACAGGAATGTGTTCTTTGCAACGTTATTTAGGCGTAATTCCAATTAAATGTTTGAAAATTTTCTCATTTCTATTTCAGGTTTTGCATTTTATTTCAGAAATTTAAATGTAACTTATTAATTATTACTTATCGTTTTATCGCTTATCGGGAAAGTCGTTGAACCCGAGTTGATGATTTTCTCTGGTAGTTTTATGATACTGGGCAAGAGTGCGATTCTTTTCGAAGAAAGTATACTTCAAGAATCCATGCTCACAAAATTCTACTATGCAAAAAGATACTCTATGAAAATTTCTTGCTAGCAATACAATGAATTTCCAATTGATCGTATCCCTCAATGATATGAAACGGTTCAACAGCCTAATCACCGCCCGTGTCACTTCAAAATTGCGTTATTATAGCGAATGGCGACAATGAATATTAGTACATATTTATATAATAGAGTATTTACCCAAAAACAAATAAAATAAATTCAACTCAGTGAATATTAGATACTATTACTTTCATTAAAAAACTCTGTTTCGCTAGTGCTGCACAGACGCGAGAAAACTTGTGTCGCTAGACATATGCGTGAATCAAAGGAACATGGATCAATCTTTAGATAAAAACTAACACAGAGGTGACACGAAGTACTCACGGTGTTCATGTTGTCGGATGTGAAGGGTCTAATAGACTGCATGTGCCCTCTTGCAGACCAGGCTTTATATTATGGAGAGGGAGGAGTCTTTCTGGCAGGGATTGCATGGAAGCGCACCTCCGCACAGCAGCTTTCACTGCCCGCCGTTGGTATGCGGTGTCTCATTCGGCCTCTGAGCTGCGACAGTAACGTTGTTTGTCAACAGATTTCATGGTAATTCATTTTTTTTGCTCATTGTTGTCCATAGTTTCAAAGTATTTGAATCGTTCATTTGAGTATTTTTATTTTTGCAGTAGCGAGGAGTTCATGATGATTTTTGAGTACAATGTGTCACCGTAGGAGAGTTTGGTCAGATGGGTAGGTTCTTTGTAAGTTTTTTATAGAAATACCGCATAGTAAGTTGACTTAGCAACATTATGTTTGCTTGGTTATTAGACCACGAGCTATGTAAGGACCCTGAGTTTTGCTTACTTCGAAACTTACATGCATGGCCAAGAGTTAGTAGGTATAAAAACGAGTTATTTTTTAAATATTTGTCTCTAATAAGGGTTTTTATATTATGAGATTTATTCAGCGATCTCCAAAATTGAAGATAATATGATGTACCTGTTGATAAATTGAACGTGCATGAATATTTTCAACAGAAACATGTGAAATATTTACAGCAGTTTAAAACTTTTAATGAAAACTTCACACACAAGCGAAATGACTTCGGCATCATGAACTTCGACAAACGACAATTTTGAACTCATGAAAAATGTTCGTGTTGACGCAGAAGATACGTCAAAAGGTGAAATACGTGAAAAACACAGCAAAACACACCATCAACAAAGATAATGGCACTTCAAGCCCCCACGCGCTGGACAGGGTCACTGGATGCTGGCGTGATATGACGCGGTGACGAGTCAAGCAAGATCTGGGAGTAGATTTTGTCTGAAGAACCACTTGAACAATCCTCCTGAAGATGGCTGGAGCAATATTTACTCTATGTGCTTTTAAAATTTGTTGAAACTGACAGCTGAAAGTTAATATGAATGATAATCATGGCTACATGGAGTAAACTGTTAAAATAACAGGGAAGTTGCGTCCTGTCCTTGATTGGCGACTAGTTTTTCAATGCGGATAGTAGTCAAACTGATTCGTTAGCTGAATATAATAAAATATTCCATTTTCTTTCTATATTGAGTTCATCCCCTTCACTTCAGTCAATTCTGTCTCAAGTGGACAAGCTTCAATTGGAAGATCGTTTTGAATTTCAAGGAAAACCATTCAGCCAACAGTGCGAGTGATGGATACTCATCTCCATCAAGAATAAAATGATCCATCACCTGGTGGTCACGTTGATAGATTCTCATCTCTTAGAATAAAATTTTCATTCAGTGTTTGTCCTATTAAAGCATCTGCAATAGATTTTATGCTGCATATGTTTTAAAACAATCAGACTGTAGGACAAAATTTCCGAAGCATTCTGATGACCCGTCCGAGTTAATTTAATCAATAAAGGTGTTCGTTAACGACTAGTTTTTTATTTCATTTTTATGAATGTTTTTCGGAAAAACGTTCATAATTGTATTTTACTTCTTTTCATGAGTACCTTTTGTTCAGATATGAGCGTGATTAATTGTTAATGGGGAATTATACAATCAATTTAAAAATTTTTTACGCTATCCAGGCTCTAACATAATTTCATGACCTAATTACTGTTCAAAATGTTATTAGTAGCCCATGAATGGCACTAGACTCTTCGAAAGTCCGCCCCGCGTTGTCCGCCGGTGACATACAGACGGGTGCATTAAATTGAAGATTTTCTCGAGCGAGATGAAATTGAATTCATAATTCAATGTGCAGTTGGTGATGCAACAGTTTGGGAAGGTCTGTGGGGGACTGAGGTCTGTCACTAGCGAGAGCTTCCTGCGCTTACAGCACCATATCCGCACCCTCACAACCTGTTCTTTCACTCAACTAAAGTTCGACCTTTGCTTGAGATTCTTACAGCTATCTCCAAGTGACCTTATATTGAAATGAAATCGGAGCGTACATCAGTGACCTGTCCGACCTTCCCACGATCACACACAGAAATAATTACTATACGAATGTACAGTGTCCCAGTCATACTTCTCTAACAGGTAGGTTATCGTTAACGTTGACCCAGATCACGTCTATACAGAGTGCTAAAAAATAGTTGACCAAAATTTGATCATTATTTATTGGCATCTCGAATATCAATTGCATGCATAAGATAGATGTTCTGTTTGTTATTCCATACATGAATCAAACTCTTGGATTCTAGATATCAATAAACAATTGTAAAATTATTGGGTCACCCTATACAGGTCGACGCGCTTTGACTTGGGTTGTGGTATTAGAAAAGGTACTAACACAAGTTGGAGCACTTTCTATCGATACTAGTACAAGCTAATAAATTTAACATAATTTTTGCAAAGGTTGCAGTGACGTACGTTCCAATAAATTGCGTTTATTCTATGGTCACACTATGAACCAGCAGTGTTTAACAAAGTAAGTACGTGAATACGTACTCCAAGAATATATTCTTCAATCACAAATTATTACTATCGTACGAAGCCCTTGCTGGTACATATAGTACCAAGATTTATTGAAAAATATATTTAAAATGTTCTATGAGTTATCGTGTGAGTAACATAAGTTTACGTACCACGTACGGACAAAATGTAAACGAATTGAAATGAAAATAATTAGGAAAAAATGTTGATCGACGTCAGCAATTTTATGTAACATTTGTGTTCAGTTAAATGTGTTTGAGGTAATGACTTGATGCTCTGGAAAGCAGTTCACGAATACCTTATAGAGTTACTATTGAAATAAAGGTACTACACTAGTGAAGCATTTCATCGTTATAGCGTGCTAATACGCTCTTGGTTATATGAAAAAATCGGTTTAATCCCGATATATATTCATTTTTTCTTTCACGGACCAAAATGGGATAAAAAGAGAAATTTACATACTCTTCACTCAGACGCTGATGTATTTTTCAGTCGAGTAAACTCAATGCTAAGAAAAGACAGTTTGGTCACACTTTCTGCTGCCTTTCAGGCTTTTAATTTCTCGCTGCTTATCTGTTAAGGCATGACAGAAAAACCAAGGATCCATGCAAGCAATCAACCACTAAACTGTGTAACATTGTAGGGTAGGATTATGTAAATTAACTACACCTTAAACGGTGTTTACGTTCTCAATACGGGTTGACAAAGTTCACCGTACTGGTAAGCAAAATATAAATATTTAATTGAACTGGGCAACATTAACATGCATTTCGTATCGAGACTTAGTGCACAATATCACCATAAATCTTGAAATTTTACTTTTAGAGACTTTCAATTGATTTTATTTTAATGTTTTACGAAGGTACTGAAGCAAGAACAAATTATAATTTGATTTTTCACCTCCAGAGAACCTTATTAGGAAATATTATCAACTACTTCGTATTTATTCAGTATTTTGAAAGTTTTTAAAATTATAAAAGTAATGAAGGGAAAAATTACCAGCTTTGCTCAAAACTATCTGGTGAATTTTATTCGTTTTCAAGCAATATCTCTACCTTTTAACTTGAAAAAGTTTTCAGAGAATACATATATATATATATATATATTATTTTAGTACAAGTGAATATTACACGGCGTTTTGGAACACGACAACCTATTTGAATTTAAGCCAAATCGGAACCTCATCTTATAGGTCTTTGTTGCTTGTCTTGTTTTTATAAATTAAATTCAATCAAGTTTTCATTTTCAAGTGCACAAAACAATTTAGGCATGATTTCGGGATCAGGGACACACGCATGCATCTCCCAACCGCTTTATTATACAATGTTACGAATTATTTATTTCTGCTTTTGCTTTCCCCACTGGGACACAGGCCAGTTCTGTTCAGCCATGAATGTTAAAGGTCATAGAGTTTGTTACCTTCTTTGCTTTGCGACTTATTTTGCCTGCTCTTAAATCCTCATTCTTGCGTCTAGACTCTAGAGCTCCATGTGACCGAAGTGCTAAAAGAAGGCAGCGTGGATGCAAGCTCTGCAAAAATAACTTGTAATTTTCCCCATTCGCAGTAATTTTTTGTTAACTGTTTGTGAACGTAAAGACGTTATGAAAGCAATGTGCATAATGTCTAATAAAGATATTGTAAATTTTTGAGCTTGTTCTCGTTGCAACACAAGACTATTAGCAACTCATGCAGCTGAAGTGATCACAAGGGTTATCAGCCTTCTCACGTTCCCAGTAAGCTTCTCCAGTAGTGTGGATGCCCTTGACTTTCCAGATTAAGCATTCTAGTATTTAAGATCGCGATTGAGTGGAAATTCTTTGGCTCCAAATTTTATTGGGGTCATCACTCGGTGCCCTGAATTTATTGAGCTTCACTAGTACCTTAACAGGGAAACAATTTTTTTCCCTTTGACAGCTATTTTCCCTCATGTGATCATGTCCAAGGTTGATAGCTGTTTTTCCTTGGGTAAATGAACTCAACACAGGATGACTCAAAGTGCTTTAATATTTGAACTGAGTGAATGACGTACTTTTGTCAGTGTTGAACTTGAGTTTGAAATTGTTCACAAAGGCTCTCTTGCGCATCATTGATAATTACCATGGAACGTCCTGTCCTACTAGAAAACAACGCTTGAGATGCTGTACAAATATTACGTTACAAAAACAAGTATATGCTTATATGCTTTTTATTCCACAGTGAACATCGTCCAATTATATTTCCTATGATAGAAAAAGAGTTGCCCTGTTCGAACTATTCAAATGGCGTTGATGAAAATTTTTAGCAGTATTTTACTTTTGTAATTTCAATTAATATATTGTATTGTCACCTAAAAGCAGCACCGTCTCTTTTAAAAGTTGATTTAAAGCGCTGATAATTTTGAGAAGTGTCACCGAGCATGTACTTCGTCTCTATCAGTAGCACAATCATTGCGCACGATAACGGCGGCATTTGAGACTGTGCTGGCGGTAAATTCAGCTTAAGGCGTTACGCAACGCCTAAATGATGAGCCTCCTGGATAAGTCGTGGGCGCTCCCTTGCTACTTGCAACCTGAGGTCAAAAATGTTGTTTAAAGGGCATTTGAAACTTGCCAGTGACCGACACCATCCCTCTTACGTCCGAGGTTACGCAAGTTGGTGACTTTTCTAATGTTCTACAATTTTACGTTATCTTCTTCTTCTTAATGTGAATGAGATGCTTCAGTGTTACGCATTGCTTTACCACTAGGGTCAAGTTACTCGTGTTACTTGTATACGCTGTTAAGAAAATTTTGTTTGAATTGAATAAAACATAATTAAAAGATGAGTCGTGTGTGAGATGAGTCACGTTTCCGTTGCCACTCAAAATGATCATACTCCACTAATTTTAGAAGTCAGATGTGAAAGTAAAATACCAGAAATGTTTGAAATTATATACACGATAGATTATAATATCATGCATTTCAAACAAAGAACAAAAATTAATAATGCATTTTTATTCAGTATTTAAATATATGGGTCTCCTTACCAGGCTTGTTGAAAGATTTTAGCTGAGCGTAAAACTTCAAATAATATAAATTTCACATGGGGAGGTGAGCCCATGCGTGAATCATGTAAATCTATTGCTGATTTTCTGCCGACACCGCTCTATGTGCTCGCGCGTACTTTGTAGCACTGGAGATGGAAGCGGTCCTGTACCACAGATGTGAGGATGTGACTACAGCTCCTATACTCCTCCTGTGGAGCGGATGTTCTTCTTAATAAAAGAAAAATGTAAAAAGATATTGCTCATTCTTCTATTTTTATGAAGATTACAACAGTAATAAGATATTGCTCATTCATAAGTACAACAGTAATGCTAATAATTATTAGTATTACTGTTGCACTACGCAAAGTTCAAGCGGAGAAAGCCAATGAAAATCGTCCAGGGAAATGAAGTAACCTAGCCATTCAGAATACTTCTTAGATTTTATGCAGCAAATGAAAAATAATAGTAAATTTAACCTTGAAATTATATACGAATGTTGACTTTCTACCAATTTCTTTCGAAGTTTAAATTACATTCTGACACCCCTATAAGGGTTCTACGTAATGTATAGTAAAGTTATGCAATTGATTTCACTATACAGCGATAGATTGTTAACATGTGGAAAATTCTAAAGTTTAAATTAAAAGAATACAGTTGAAATCAAATTGTTTTCTCTACAATTTTATTGGATGTAAATAGTGTTAAACATTTTATTTCTCAGAGCTTGATTGCATTGAAAAAAATATAGTTTTACTTATCGGAAGACGTACGACGTTTTTTGTATCACCTTATTCCCTTGACGCTAATTTTTTTATTCTTCCTGAAAATTGATGTAAAGTATATGAATATCTTCAATAAACATATGTACGGGATTTTTTCAGCAGCAAAGAATTTTTACTTTCAAACTTTTCATATATGCGCTGTATAATTGAAAAAATTTCATACTGATCTTTAAAAACAACATTAATTTTTTTCCTCTCCAGAGCGGTACATTTAGTGGAAAACAATGCGGTAAAATAAAATAAAAAATAATACAAATAAAATAGGGAGAAATAGATAGCGACGAGAACACAATAATACACTTGGTTTAATGTTTTCATAATCAATATCCTTCTCTGAACTTAGCCAAAATCAGCTGAATGACATGCATTTTGCTGAATGCGTAATTAAATGCACTAATACTGATATACAGAACGTAGAGTATATATCCTCGAATGTTATAGCGCTTTCTAATTTCAACGTAAGGTTTGAAGTACATACATCACTATTGAACATAAGAAATGAAAACCCACATACGAACTTTTGTAAAATTTACCGCAAAATATTTCCCCTGGGTATCCACAGCGTTCTTTCATTGCGTGTTATTCGTGCAGTGCTAAATAAAACCCTGACGAATTAACTTCACCGTTCACTTCGCAACTTTATTCGATTAAACGATCATTGGAAGTTTAAAGAGGTTTTAAGTTTTGAAAGCCCTTTATTTATGAGAATTTTCACTACGAAATAAAAGCAATTTAATTCAAACTTTATTTATTTTTTTTGGAAGCAAGACATTTATATTTCGTTTTTAATTCACGAGCCACGATAGTTTGAGACTGCAAGTTTAAATTGGTCCAACTAAAAGCAGTATTTTATGGGAGGAGCACAGGTTGGATTTCTTCGTGCTTATTGGTATCGCTTTTCAAGCTTTTCAATTGGCGTGACTACCAAGGCCCGTTATTGAATGTACATGACATATGAGGTCAGATTGTGAAGTTTGCAGTGAATATCTCGTAACCCTTACACAAGGTCGGAAAATCACAGGCCCCAGCATGGCACGCATGTTGCGTCGCTGCCCAGAAATGCGGACCCAGCGAGCGTTAGTTACTCCAGCGCACACTTCAAGAATTTGACGCAATCTTCACCGGCATTCGGGCAAGTTCTATAAAAGATCGTCAAGAATTAACTTTTCGCTCAGCTAACAATTCTAAGCAGCTTTAACATATGTTTGCCATTCTGACACACCTTAGAGCTGAGAAGAGGACAACGATTGTTGTGTGTTTAAATACTGCATGGAAAATCGTTGACTTTAATTCTATTCGCACTTTGCTTTTAGTACAGAAAGTATGGAAATAGTTCATTTTCTCCACTCATAATATCATAAATACCAAAGAATCTTTGTTTGAAAAAGAGCATTAACGTTCAAAACATATTTTCTATAAATTACAATTCAAAACTGATAAACTTTCTTGGTTATATCAGATTACAATTTTTAATTAGTCAGGCGAATGCATTTTTCGTCAAAGATGGGTTTCCATGTCTCATATGTTCTCTTCTACAGAGTGTGTACAACACAATTTCCTTCTTTCAAAGCGCTTTACTGTGACAAAAAGGAAGTTATGTTGCCGTACCCTGTACTTGCTAGCAAGCCTCAAAATGACCGCAAACCCCACGCTGCACTGCTATCTATTTCACAACTTTTTTTATGTCTTATGCTCTATTTTTTAAAAGCCTTCAGATGACTTTTTGCACAACCTATTCTTAAACCTCATTTATGACTTCCTTCATCAGCTCTTTTATAATCTATGTTATCGAATATCATTTGTACGACACTTTTTTAGTCTTTCATAGGACTTTTTACGGCCGTTTTACTTCTTCATTTAAAACCTCTTTTACATCATTTTTTATATTGTTTTTAAGCATACTCTATATACCTCTATTTGTCTCTAGTTACTTTTTCAAAAAATTATAATCGTAAACAAGGGATCTAATTATTACTAAAGAAAGATTTGCATTTTACCTCAAATAATATTGTCTCAGTAACTGAACAGCACGATGTGGTAGACCACCTAGTGTTGCCTGCTTTTACTCAACATATCACACAAAGCTGCTGCGCTAGGAAACAACTATTACTTTCAAATTTGTTAACATAATTTTTAATGGTACAGTCCAATTAAATTGAATTTACTGTTAAATAAGAAGTACTGTACTATGCTTACTATTGGATGGACAACTTTGAGTCAGTTAGTATTCCTGTAATATATATTGTTGAATAAAATATAATTATTTTAATTTATTTAAAACCGATGACTATTTGCTGTTCAAAAGAACATATTATATTTTAGTCTCGGTTAATGATTAAATACTAACTCACTGTTTTTGATGTTAATGATAATGATACGCACAACATATATTTCTATACTGTATACACGTCAGAATAGCCTGTCATTATAGAAGATGACCCCAGCCAGTTAATTCTGAAGAATTGAGTGTTATCTGAAATATTAAGTAAAAGACCTTGGATTTGCTGCTTCTCCATTGCATGCAGTAGTGGTAGACAAACAACCATGACAGAAATTCAAATGAATTTTTGAATTTGGAATTGAAGTTTGAGATTCAAGTTCAGAAATGAGTTTTAGAATAGCTTTTAGCATTTATATTAATTAAAATGAGCTGTCGTAGTTCTTATTGCTCTAGCCAAGAGAAGGTAGTGCTCAACCTGACTAAGTTTGTAGTGGTATTTCATACTCTAATTAAGTACTTCATTAATGCATGCTACGCAACTAATGGCCTTCGTTGTCAGAAGTTTGACGCGTCTATGAACACTAAAATTATTCATGGAGAAACACCGAAACCGTAAAATCAGCAGAGTTCAGGTTCCAAGCCAACATGACAGAAGTGTGTACACAAGTTTAGTCATGTACATGGCTGTTATGTGATTGTTCCAAGTTTTTTGATGTTATGAATGATGGAATAAATTCCAATTGAATGTTTCAAACTATATTTTCGGGTGCGATAATTACAAACAAACTATCAAAATGCAAAAATTTCAGGAGTACCTAGCACCAAATAATCTATATGGCCTATATTGAATGAATTTTAATACTAGAGGAAGAATTTATGTTAGAATTTGTTGAAGATAGCCGTCGAAGAATAATTGATCTGCTGCCGATAGAATCTTGAAATAATAAATATCCATTGTTCAGGATGTGAACTTTAGCTCTCCTACCTGTCGATATCAATGCTGAAGCTTTTCCTGGAGTGAAATTAATTTTAAATTTTGCTTGTTATGGGCAATTGAAGAAATGAGACTTCAGAGATGGATTTGAAAATCCAATGGGTACGACTTACTTGATGTATTCTTTATCGAATTCTCCGAATCAACAAAAAAATCCATAGTTTTTCACTTCTTGGTGTTGATTTTCTTTCGTCATGATGTTTCATTGAAATGACGAGGTACGTTTACTTCACAAACGTAGAACATTTCGAAGGGAAAGATTTGGACACAAGTCCTGCAGCTTGAAGACCAAGTAAAGGGAAGGCTTTGCTTGGCTTGGATATGTGAAGGTGTTTTGCTTGGTTGTTATGCTCCGAGCTACTCGAGTGTATCCGAGAGGCGACCCCTCGTTTAAGCGCCAGTTAGGCATTAGCTACGCCCTGTTTCGGATCACTGAATGTACTTTTAGACAAAACACATAAGAAAAATTGGAAAGCATGCTTGAACTTATTATTTTTAACAGTGCTGAGCAGACTCATGTGCACTTTAAATATTTCATGATGGTAATAGGTTAAAAAAATTATGAACTTCGAAATTATTGGTCAAAGTATTTTTTTCATCACTTTTGATACTATTTTGAAGTTTAATAAAACGTTTTCCTGCCCTCAAACATTGTACTTCAAACCTCTTCAATGAATGATTAATTTCTCTTTTAATGCAAACATTTTGCCTATGATGCAACACCGTGTAACCATGTTCATTCTAATTGTCTAAGATACTCAGGTGGACTATGTCAGAGACTAAAATATTTTTTCATTATACGCTCTTTGAAATTGAAGATTTCTCCCTCTATATTTCGCTGCGTCATTCTCCATCATTGTTTTCTTTCAGGCTTTTCTGTAGCTCGTGCTCAGTACAGTAAATCGTGCATCTCAGTCTGCCTCCCATACCGCCGTTGGAGAAGTGCTGGGTAATTTGCAATGAATGAGCCTCCACCAGCGACTTCAGTTGGGATTTGAATCATGGAGGTATTCCTAACTCCATGCTCCAAATTCAGCTCCATACTGTCTCCATGATATTTTGTATCGGAGTTCCCGTTAATGAAGTCATTTGTTCTATACTTATTGCAAGGTGAACTAAATTAAATTAAAATATATAAAAGGAAACTTGCAAATTGGATGAAATGGTTCTAATAACGAATATAGTTCACGGTAGCTAGGCGTGTAGTCGCATATGTTTGAAAAGTGTCTTTTCCCAGAAGGAATAGAGATGTTGTTTGTTGCCAGTACTCGATGAAGGAATTTCATTCTGTGTAAAAATCGAGTTTCTAAAAATGAACGAGATTATCATAAACAAGGCATCCCATAGTAACTCCTTTGTCAATCTAAAAACATGTAATCTTTAGTTAAAAGAAAATTACTTCTCTGTGAACCACACAGTAATTCGATGAATATTTGATTTCATAGGACAAAGCACAATGTAATGTTTGTAGTACGAATATAAACTTTGTTTCATGCTAATTTCGATTTATGTTTAGAGAGATGCAAATGAATTTTCTATTTAAAGAAAAACACTGCCACATGAAAAGCTTGTCAGATGTCACATGGCAAACATTGTTTTTCGTTATGTTGCCATCAAATTTAAACCTTTGTTATTTCACAAACTCTGTGCTTTTTTTTCATTGAGAAAGTATCAGATCAGTTGCGTTCTACGGTATTAAGATATCACCAAGTACCTAGTCTTTCTTTCGAACAATCTTTCGAAGAATTTTTTTGTCATCTTTTCTGTTAAGAATATATTTTTTAAAATTATTTTTATTTCTATTTCATTCGTAAGAATATATCCTAAGGATATCACATTCATCTACGAAGTAAGGGTTTATATCGTATCAAATTCAGTGCTAAAACTGAAGCTTTATTGAGAACCTAAACTTTTTTCATGAAGGTAAATATAACAGATTTATAATTGGAGTCTAGTTGTAATAACTTGCATCTCATCTGAAGAAAATAAAAACATCTTTTTATGAAGAAACTTTGCATCAAAACAAATGGAAAAAGTTTCATATGAGTACTTTTTTCACCCTCATGAGCGTTGCCCATTTTCAACATAGTTTCTGGATGTAGCAGAGTGGAAATGACAGTAAACTCTTTATCACTTGGTGTGTCTTAGTCTTAATTGCAATGAGAGCTTTATTCGAGCTGAGATCCCGACTTGAATGTTGCTCAGAAGCATGCGTATGGAGTCAGCCGTTTGGAACACGAACCACATTTGCAATTGAATAGCAACCCACTTGTATGAACCCCTTGACTAATATTGGTACCAAACTGAGTCAAAACGATACAGAATCTCGAATCGTATTTTCTTGAAGAAATAATTTCATTTGGTGTAATTTGTTCTGTTTGTAATCCATTCCCTTTCGTCTCCACGTATTTTTCATATTTTTCTGTCAAATTCTCTCACAATTTGAGAAAGGAAAAGTTGGTTGTGATGGTTCATAAATTTATATATTTAGCTTGTCATTGTTATTTGAACAATAATTGCATATTAATAAAAAATATTTTCACACGGAAATAATCACATTAGCTTTGTATGATACTTGAAATACATTCGATAGCAAAATTTTCTTTCTACTATTTTTGGTACATCTATCTCCCAAATGAATTCTATCTTCTAAATTACACACCTCATTTTTGTACGAAAGATAAATTCACTTGAAGTTACAGTTCTTGACATACTTTGTACTTGATTTGTCGTTAGTCATTTCTTGTTTTTTGAGAAGACTGCCAAACTTTCTTAACAACCCAGCATTTTACATCTGATTGCGTGCTAACGACGTAATCGTGATTTATCATTATCAAAGATCAAGACACTATTGTCTGGAAGAATAGGAGGTGCATTTCTTTACTTTGAAACGGAACTGGAAGAATGTCCTTGAATGCTGTAACTTGTTTTCTATTTCCAGTCCCCTTCAGTCTTCACAAAACAACAATGCACCCGCCATGACAAGAAGAAGTTACCCGAACGGCGATTTCCTCACTCGTATTTTCGATATTACATGAAGTGCGGTAACGTAAAGGATGTTCTGGGAACCTTGTTCGATTCTGGTAGGACATCGCGTGGGGGTCATTACTTTAAGGGAGGACAGTGATGAACTTCTTTGAGGTCATCCACGATTTTTGTCTGGGAGAACTAGAAACAGGATGAGTATTGAAGGGGAAGAATAGAAAAGAGGAGTACGAGATGGAAGGACAGGGGGAAGAGGAGGAGGAGCAGAAGGAGCAGGGGAAGAAAGAAAGAAAAAAGGAGACGGATGAAGAGAATTAAGACAATAGAAGGAGCAAGACGAAGAAGACGAAGAGGGGTCAAGAAGTTTCCAAAGGCCAGAAAAACGAGAACAAAAACCTGACCTCACGCAATCGCATTGTTCTTAGGGTCCATTCATTGCATGACGGATTCGAATTTTCTCTCCTGTTTTAGAACTTTTCTGGTTGAAACATGGTGAGAATATTTTTTTTTCAGTTTTAACTTGATGTCTAAACTAAACCAAAATCGAATAAAGAAGGAGAGATTTATGTTTACCATAGCTCATTTTCTGAATGCTGTATATTATCTTCCTTATTGTATTTCAAGGTAATGCCTATTTTACTGATTTTTTAAAACGATTTCAAATATTTGTGTATGACAGAAGGTGCAGATCATCGAAACAATTAGCAAACAATATGTTTGCATTGACCGACGTATTTCGTTCTCACCTGAACAAAACTCTCATGGTATAGAATAAATATCAGGTTAATTTACTATCTATATTACATTCGTCAGTAATATCTAATCCATTGTTGTTACTAGTAAAAAATGATTCGTCTATTAACGTTTTCCTGCTTTTACCAGTGCAAGGAGCACCAGTCAAATAGCTAACAACACAGCAATGAATACTCAAGTGATAATTTGGAGAACGTGATGTCTGACAGAAAATTGACTTTATTTTCAACACTTAAGTACATACGTATGCTGTTTATATTTTTTGTTTGTTGTAGAACAAGAATATTTAGCTTCACCTATTTCGCAGCATTAAAAAGAAATGCTTTGGATTCAGAATAATAGAAATAGAACATTCAAAACTTCATTCTAATGTTAAAGATTACATTCCAATAATCTTGATTTAAAAGCTCAAGTTTAGATAATTTAAAGAAGCATGTAGGGGATTGAATTATGATTTCAAATCGACTGTCAAAATTTCGTACTTGAACCTGTTTTACGGGCATCTCATTATCTGTTATTTGTCAACAAATTTTACTTCGTGTAGGCCCAAAAGTCGCCTCTGTGACCTAACAGTCACACCAGATTCATTTATGACAGAATTTTCCAATATGAAAACATCCACCCATCAATGCATTGAATATTTTTATATTAGGTGCCTAGTGAAAAATCTTCATTGCATCTTAAAAAAGAATTCAATTTTTTACAAGGCGTCTTTCAAAACCAGTTAAACAGTAAAAAGATATTTTCAATATCTAGTGTTCTCAGAAAACTTTAGTTTCAAAGTTGAAGTTTGTCGATATGTGAGATGCACTTAACGATAACAGCCTGCTAGTTGTACCACAAGTAGATTATTATTTTGCCTCTGATTTTTTAATTTGAATTATCTGGCACCAAGAATGAGAGAAAAGTTCATTCGAAAGCTTTGACAAGCTTTTCATTTTCTTAAAGTGATCCATTACGCAAAACACAGTTTTTTCAGGTATTCACAGATACTATCAAAATTTAGACTCATTTCTCAATTATCAGAACTAATATTGACGATTAGCCTCGTTCTAATACTCTCAATAGTTTCAAAAGGCTTTGACATTGATGAAAGATTAGGATTTATTTTTCATAGACCTGTAGTCGAATTTATGTTTGCATTCATGTTTCTAAACTAGAAGGATTCTTTAAAAAAAAATCTCCGAAGCTTTAGCAATGCAGGCCACGGTAAAGATCTACAATTAATGAGCAAAGTGGTGTTCGTGAGTAGAACTTATGATTTTAGGTGATTTCCTCTCGTCCCCTGATCTTTATCCGAAGAAGGGCGACCCTCGGACTGTTCGCTCTCAGCTCGATTTTTTGCACCTCGCCACCTTTGCCCTTGAAACGCTTCGGTGCCCCGCAGCGATCCATTCACTCGCTCAGAAGGTGTAGAAATTTCGTGCTCACTTCAATGGTCCTGTTATGCGGAAAATGTCGGGTAGTGTCGTAATTTTTGTACTTTGTTGAATTATACTTTTATATTCAAAAGCTAGCCGAGTTAACACTCACCTTAGGAAAGGGAATGACCTTATTCTCGAAAAAAATTATAGCTGGTGTAAAACCACGGGCTAGTTCTGTCTTTTGGTGTACCAACTTTCCAAAACAATTGCAAAACTTTCGCATGTAGTTAATATAAGTTTTGCAAAATAAAAATATTTTATTGTCTCGAGGATAGAAACAATGAACATAGAGCACAACAATACAAATTACTTACTTGAAAAAATAACCAGCATCAGTTTTTTATCGTTTCCCGTATGATATATGTTGGCTGCCATTAGTTTTGGTTAACTGAAAATATTTTTTTCGTGTACTTTCAGCTACGGTAAAAAATTTTTTAGGGAAAGATTTTATCTTTAATGCGTGAGAGCTATTGAAGCTCAAAGAAAACGTTACTTACGATTTTGGATAACCTTTTTAAAATTATTTTGCTTAACATATGTACTTCCGTTGCGACTGATTGTTAGTTCTGCTCAAGATGTAGAAGTTGTCATCGTTTGAATTTTTGTTGTAGTTATATCCTAGACTTTTGTTTTTATGACTTGAAAACATAATTTCTGTCCGAAACACACGATTCTGTTCATATTTATTATTCCTATGCCATTGTCATCATGGAAAATTTGTTTCACTTGCTCTCAAGTACATATTCTAATCTTAAGAACATTTCAATTTAAATAATCACGGAACTCTTACTTGTTCTGAAACTGTTTAGCTTTATTTAATCGCCCGGTGAATCTAAAGAAATAAAAACTTTTCGGGCGTGGAGCTTGACAAAAAGAAATGAAGATTGAATTTTAATTTGAATTGTGCTGTGAACAATGAAAAAATATCTGCATTCCCTAATAAAAAAGAGTCTGCGCAATCCCTGGTTCAAATGTTTGTTCAGATCAATTTGCTTAAACCATGCTTTCGAGAAGGATTGAAAAATAAACTCACTTATAATTAAATTTTAGCACGTTTGCTGGGAAATATTCAGCGCGAGTTGTATTATCAGCACTGCAAAATTTAGTTATCTAAATGATTTTAGTCCAATATATGAAGGTGCATTCGTAAATTCTATAGTTTGAGTCCCATAAAAAGTCAATAATTTGCCTTTTGTTGTGGAAATGAACTAACAGAGTAGCTCCCAGTGTTTTTTCTTCGAAACGTATACAAAAATTATCATACGCAGTAATGCACGGCTACACAATAAGTTCCCTTTTCATGACTTAACGTAGCAATTCGAATTTTTGGTTGATATAAAGGAAGATTCCTCATTAGTGGATGAAAAGTGCAAGTCAATAACTTTTTGTATCATTCAAGAAACGAAAACAGCATTGATTGTTACGTATATCTAGACCGATTTTTTTAAAGTTTAGTCGTGATTTAAGATCGGTGTCCTCATTTTATTTTGATTGTTTAAAATGGCCGATTTTTTATTCAATTATTACAGTATAAGTTTTTCTCATCAAAAATACTCTTTTGTGGGATACTCATTAAAATCTGAGTAATAGTAGAGAGAAGTGTGCAACGACAGGCAGAACTAAAGTCTACCGAGTAAGGGTACGTACGACCTACACCAGGCAAAACCATGATTTTATGGGGTTTAACTGATGTTTATTTAAAGACGAGATTTTGAAAAAGCATCCAATTTTTACGCAAGAAAAGCTGATCACCGACGAAGCAGCGCACGTCTGTGATCATACCCATCTTATTCGTCCTTACTCCTTCACGCAGAGCGTAAAATTCGTATTGTCTTGTTATTTTTTAAACTAAATTAGACCATAAAATGCAAAATTTGTCTTTATTCAAAACAACTTAGCAAATTTGTGATTTGACACATTTGTGATTTGTGATCATGATTGTAAGCTATGAATCCTACAGCCCAGATATAGCCAATTTTAGGCTAGTTGTCAAGAAAACAGATTCAATTTAGTTTGAAAGTTTCAACACTCGAAGTTCATATGTATTGAAAACTTGTGCTTGAATTTACTTCCACGGGCAAAATTTTATTCATTGTGAGTGCACCAACTAATTTCCGTCTATTACTTTGTACAGGGTCAGGCAAAATGATCTGACACATTTAACCTACAAATTTAACCTACAAATATGTCAGATCATTTTGCCTGACCCTGTAGTTTTGTAACTTCCCATAAGATGAATTTTCTTCACTTTTTTATAAAAAGTTAGAAAGAGTGCAGGACTCATCAACTAAAGCACCTCAAAATCTTAGATTCACAATTCATGAATGCTCTCAAGAACAGATCAAATTGTACTAAGGAGACATTTTATTTTCCTTTAATTATGAAACTTTCGTACCCAGTGCGCGTGATGTTTGCCATGAGTATCTTTCCTAGCGAATATTTTTCTTCATAATTGATGGCTAAAATTTCCTGAGATAGAGCACGAGACACACCACGTACAACCCTGTTCTTAAAGGACTCAACTGACGTTTATTTATGGACGCGATTTTAAAAAGGCCTTAACATTTCTGGATTTAAATTTGTTGTGACTAACGTAGGCAAGGATTGTATGCAAGTAAAGTACGATTTCTCCGAGAATGGTTTCGTCCCAATTTATGTGATAGACTTATTCTTAACAGAGTTGCATTTTCATTTTTTATTTTGGAATTAAAAGTGTTAAATAAAGAAAGTGAAAGTTACTTTGCGCAGTCATATTTAAAAGACTGGTTTTTCATTCAATAAAAAGGCACATATACTCCGCCTGTCATTTCATGGACAGTACTGAACGTCATCAACTTAGCGGACCTTGAAATCAAGCTCTTGCTTGAGTAATGAGGGTGGAATCAACATGCCCTGAAATTTCCGACTTAACGACTCAAAGCGCATCGTTAAGACAAAAATACAAGCGTTTAATGGAAAATGCCCGGTCTTGACCTCTGAGGAGGCTATCTCTCAATATTTATTTTGGAAGAAAACCCACCTTCCCTGCGGAACCTATAACCTTTCCTTGGTGAAGCGCGCGTGCGAAAGGCTTTTAAGAGCTCGTCCTTGGACAAGACAGCTCTGAATACTTGCTGTCGTGTCGCTTTCTTCCCGTCCTGTGAGGAGCGTTCCGGCCTTTGATGAAGACAAGACGCAATTATGGTCATATTGTTGCTTCTCAATATCGTGAATGACGATCAATTAATACTATGGAGAAGCCCTCTGATTAATGTGATCCTGAATGGGGCAATGTTAGCGTAACGCAATTTCTATGTTCGAATAATGCAACTTTCTACATTTTCGATTAAAGCCATCTTGTATGTTCGATTAATGCTTTCATTAGTAATCAAGTATTATCCGAAGTTAAGGATCAAAATTGAAATCTGATAAATAGTTAGTATGTGGTGTGTTTTTTGATTTTGATTTGAATCAGAATAACAACAATACTTATGTTAAGAATATTATTAGTGCAAGTAACTTTTATCATAATAACAATGATAAAATGTAATAACAATAGGTACTATTTACATACATATTTTTTTCCGCAAATTCCCTTTCTGCCTTCTTTGCATGAATTCGACTGCGCTTCCCTGAAATCTTGATGGCCCTATATAACATTTTCAGCATTTTAGTTCTACTGAGAGTTAAATTTGGCAATATTTAACTTCTTTCAGTGCTTGATTTTCACAGGGATAACAACTCCTGTTACAGAAATAACAATTCCTTTTACAGAGATAACAACTCCTGTTACAGAGATAACTCTTGTTACGGAGATAACAAACTTCCTCTGCTGTTGGGACAAATCTTTGAGAGGATGCATTTTTAGAAAATATGAATTCTTTTACCGTATTATTGATTACAGTTAATATTCTTAATGCCTTAGTTACTATCTTACCGTACAACTTTTTGAGACTACTTGCAATTACGCTTGAAAATTGTCTCTTTATCCTATGAATAATTTTATGAGTATTTTATTATAGAAGTCATTTTCAAAAGTCTCGAACAAATGCATTCATTGAGCTTATTCATTTATTTTTTATTTTTCAAGATCTTTCCAAACTCTTAAATTCGTGGTGAGTTTTTTAGGTGAGGAGTTTTTCATGGACGGACGATGACTCTTTACTGGATAATAACTGAGAAATATTTTTTACATAAATAAAAGTTTAACAAACAGAATTCAGTGGCATAGAGGATAAACGAAATCACATGTCATTGGGCTTCTACATTTTTAAACAATGTTTAGGAAATAATTTTCTCTGTCATAAGATAGAGCAAAACAGCTGACCCGCCAAGTCTTAATTCATGTTGTCAAGTGGCGTTGTTGCATCATAGAAGATGCATAATAATTATGAACCTGGTTTTCAAACGTTTTTGTATTTTATGTCCACCCTTAGTGTTTGTTTTTACGATTGGCTTTTATAATTTCTAATTCATATATTTAAAAATCGTATACATCATTGAATATGATTTTTATTTCATAAAAATAACTTCGCTTATGACGAAGCTATTTTCATACGTAAACAAGCTAAAAGATATTTGAGCAAAAATTTGTTAGCGGTATAATTTTTCCATTTCCTAATGTAATAAGCAAAATTCTTTGAAAGATGTTCGTTCCTGATTGTCAATCATTGCATCATTATCTTCGTAATTACGGGTATGAATAGACGCTAACACTGTTTCCTCACTTATAGCTGCTCAAACACTTGTTCATAGAACCGTTCAACAAAGCTCTTCGAAAACAGGGAAAAACGAAAAGAAATTTCTTTAGAATATAAAGACACCGAAACAACTCCAGTGCTTGGGAAACATTATATGAAAACTTTAATGCTAGAAAATGCAATGCATGCAGGTTTTTATCAGAGAATTTAACTTCATGGAGAGGGAAGTATGTTACTGATTGAGACTGACACAGGGAAATGAGTAAAATTTTGAGATTTTTGTTGTGAGAAAATGTATATTGATTTTAGTCATTGAAATGAGTAAAATTGAGCCAACTGAGAGTTATTAATGTAGTTCAAATAAGACTTGTATATAGAGGGAATCCTGTACAGCGATACCTCAAGGGAATTTTAAATCACGCGAATTACCAACTAACTAATTGAAAACCCACTACTTATATCAACAAGGCAAATTAACTCGCTAAATGTGATTGATTTTGTAATTATTTCTCCATGTGATTTTATAATTTTCAAGAATTACGCTAAGCCGGTTATAAAATTTTCAACAAACTTCATTCCTTTTATTGTAAATAACTTTGTAATAACTTTTTCTAGGTAATACTTTCGTTGCTATTGAAAAATAGTATTTTCTTTCCACTAACTCCCAAATTTAAGCCGTCAGAAGATTTTGTGAGATGTGAGATTTTAATTTCTACCTTTTCTGTCCTGTATTGATAGAAAGAATTTCCTATTTTACTAGTGTGTTGATTTTGTACATTGCAAGCTGCTCAACTGAAATAATTCTAAATGAGAATCTGAAAATACTTCTTTTTTCAATCTTCCCTGTAAACTGAAATTCATTCAAAGTATGGGTCCAAAAAACCCTGTATAAGTGCTGTGCATTTTCGAGTAATTTTACTCTATTTTAATACATTTTATTCAAATCTTGAATAAAATGGTCTATATATGCTTCAATGCATATCTGGTTAATACTAGCCAGTAAAGGCACGCAAGTCCGTGGTTATTTAAATACTGTACAAAAAAGAAAGAAAGAAACTTTTTTTTAATCAGGTATATACAGGGTGTATAAAGTCTCTTTACTTTTTCAAACATTTATTACAAATCCAATTGATGAAATACTTTATTTAGATTTATTTTGTTTTATTCAGTGGTTATTGAAGTTTTTAATCATTTTTTACATTTGTGTGTTTCAGGGATCCCGTTTGTGAAAGCGACTTTTTTTCGTTGAGACTTTATGAGAGACTTTTATAAGAGACTTTATGGACACCTTGTAGTACAGATGAATTTAATTTTCAATTCTTAATGCTAATATCTTATGAGTAGTGATGACACTCCAAGCGACTGTTTGCGTCTTAGGTGCTGCAACTTGAAGTAGAGGCTCGTAGGGGCAGTTCGATGAGCTTGATGAAAGTCTAGTCTTAATCCGGGCTTTCAGCGTCACAGCATGCTGCATTTGTTTGTCGTCCGCCGATGATCATGCAGAAACAGACCAACCTGGTTACAGGAATTGAACCCAGGTATTAAGGAGCTTGCTATTCAAGAGTCACTCAGGCATGGTACATATTGAGTACATACATATTACTTGGTTGGAGCGGAACTTAGTGTTTGTAGAGATAATATATGATCACAATTTTGGTGAACATACTTTTGTCACCCTTGTCTTGGTGTGTACTTCATAAGCCGTGCAATAGCCTTGTTTAATACAAGTTGAAGAGCTATAGGAGAAATGATTGCTGATGACACTTCATAGAAAGTTGTACAGTGCAATTTTTTTTCATGATAAAGGATTAAACAATTTACTTACAACACGTACACCTACACAAATCTTGAAAGTTTGATTTCTTGAATGAGGAGGGCTTTAAATCCCTATTTATAGTGAGAGTGACTCGTATCTTTAGATTTTTTTTAGTTTCATGTATTATTCCAATCATGATATGTCTTACTTATCATGGCGCTAAGCAGTTATGGCGCATATTTTTTCTCATTTTCGCTAATATAAAAAAAACAGGTTTGAAGTAAAAGTTGTTCGTGTTCTTGTCATGTACCTCTTCACAAGGTATAAATCTTGAAGTGCGTGATTGATGGACGAATCTTACAAATTAGAGTTGACGATTATAATTTTTCCCCGCTCTTCATGGTAAGGCAGCTACGAGTGGCATCAAAAGCCGTGTACTTAAAAAATGAAATTTTATGAGCATTATAATAATATGCAATGGAGACACATTTTTTACCATTATGTTCTTTCTAATATTGACTGCAATGCTAACATTGGTGAAAACTTTGAGACACAGTCAACCGAAAATGTGAACCATTATCTTTTAGAATCGTATTCACGATAGTCTTCACTTTAAATTTAAAATTACATTCCGAGTCAAAAATAAGAGAAAGTTAGACATGAAATAATAGGGCTACTACAATCAATAATCCATATTGATAACTAGGCATATTTTTAAAATTTTCAATGATCTGAATTTTGCTTTATGATTGTTTTCAAAATAATTTGTACAACTGATTGTGACGCTGGCGATGGGTACCTTTTCAACAATTATATTATAAATTTTCAACTTTTTCATTGATGAATTTCAGTGAAAATAAATTTATTTATTTCTACTACTATTTCTAAGCAGTAAAATTTAGCATGCTATGTTTCGGGAGGTTGTGTACAATCGTGGAAATGATAAAAAGTAAATTTAGGAAATAATGAAGCTTCAACCATGGACAGTGTAGGGGAGTGAAAAGGTGAATTAATGAATTAATTCATTATTTATTATTTTCTATAAGTCATTAATTAGGTTATTAGCAGTTTTCATTTGGTTCTAGCTAATCGATTTCTATGAGGCATATATTATCATTTAAACATGATGAAAATTAGGGATAGCTTCTATTTTGTAGCGTAATCAGTTTCTGAAATGAAAGTAAATTGCAACTTGCAATTGAGTATTCATGTGCAGTCCACGTATGAATCTTCCACAATGCTCAGCAGAAATATTTTCAAGTAAAAGTTAAAATAAATTTTTGCTCAAGCTTTACATTTTCTCTTCCAGTCGCTTTGATCATTTCACCAAAAGTTAAAATAATATTAGATACTCAACTCCAGCGACTGAACTTTGTTAGTCAAAGTTAAGTAAATTCATATCACTTCTTTATGTTGTGCTGGTTTACAAAACTGTGAAAATAGTTAAGTAATCTGTTAAGTTAATGTAATTTAACATTCATTGACGTGAACATAGTTAACATGTACACATTAAACCTAAAATGAATTTCCTTACGTATTTTTTTAGTTGAATGTTTTTAGGAGTAAAAAAATAATTTGAAACTCGATGAGAATCTGCAAATTATTTTTTCAAGATCAGAGCTTATTTAGAAACGAACATTCTTTTTTCGTCGACCAAGGTTATCCCTACACACATCAATGGGAAGAACGAAAGTGAAATGATTCAATACCTGAAATAAAGAATACGATTTTCGACTTCCCCCTCGTAATTTGTTTCCTCATAAGACCTTTTCATACAATATTCACATACTCCACGACCTTAGTTATCTACATTTACGAATAGAATTTTTTCCGATGGATAGCTGTACTACCTGCTAGCTTTGTAAAGTTTCATCTAATTGTTGTTCTAGAGTACTTATACATCAGAAAGATTACGTAGCTCTATGCACTTTGAATAGAATATTTGAACACATATCATACCGCAGATAGAAATATCTACTCAACAGATTTATACACATTAGAGCTCTCTCGATGAAAAAATGCTTAACTATAGTTGGATACGATGAAGTACAAGTTTTTGCAGTTCAAGAAAATATGATTATAGGTACTCAAATACGACTGTTTATTTCACCCAATGGGTCTCTATAGGTCATGATTTCCTTGCACCCATGTATGGAGGTCAGGGTTTTCTAGGTCTTATGATAAACAAACATAGAAAACTAATCAAAATTACAAGTGTTAGCTCAAACAACCTTCTCTACGAGTACAAATTAATTGCCTTCATTTCGTACCAAGATAAGAATGATTGTTCATTCAATCCCTCTATCTGAAGTAAATTTCCACTTCCTGCATATCTCTAAAATCTGAATCTATTTTTTTGAAACACATTTTTTGAGAAAGTTGTTTCTTACACCTGTCTTAAAACAGAGACCTGCTCTAAAGTTTACCTTATAATTTAAAACCCTAAAATTATGTTTGCTTCGATCAATACTTTATTCCCTTTCTTCTTCCAAATTTATACAAAAAAAGATTAATTTCAACCTGATGTTAGTGAAGTGTAAACTAAAAGATATTTTCTTTGAATTCTGCCCTAGTCGCTCCCCTCGGTAATAAGTCAAGTCAAAGGGCAAAAGGAAGGCTAGGGAAGGGTCTTGTTCAGGTTGGTGAAGTCGTGACCTTCACCAGATTGTCGAGCTCGCAATAGATGACCCGGGCTGTAAAAACTTGTCCTCAGGGTGTAGTCTTCTTCATTTTCTGTACACGGATCCCGGGTTTAATGTTCTTCATAAAAACTTAAGTGATAGATTGGAAAGTTATTACAATCTTTACAAGAGTTGAAAAAGCTGTCCGGAGAAAATAAAGCAGGGTGCTTTTGATGTATGCTTATGAAAATGCTTACGACAGCGTAACCATAAAAAGTGCACAACTTGGAAAAAAAGCAAAAAATTTATTCAATTAGGCCTACTATCAATTGCTGAATAAAATAGAGTCATAGCACCGTTGACAGTCATATTTTAGAAGATGCCCTTAACCTTGCTCGAAGAATTATATACGTACCCTCGATGCATACGAGAGTAATGTACTTTAATTGCAATATTAAGCGATGTTTAAATCTATACATATGCGTCAAATTCAGCCACATGTAAAGTTCATTTACTGACTTCGTATGTACAAAAATTAAAATCATATTTCTGAGACAATTTTATCAACCACAATAGTCTATCTACTGCAGTATAATAGGAGCTATTAGTGTTGTATTTATGCAAGCTAAAATCAACATTATATTAAGCCTGGTCCAGAGCTACCTCTAGTAAATAATGAAAAGCTTGAGATCAATATTTTGGAACGCAGCATTTCTGAATAACTATTTAATGCTAAGTGTTGAGATCATGGCTTAGGTGTTCGCTCAAATCATGGTTTGTAGCTCAAGATCATGAGCAATGCAATTCTCTGGTCAGTGAAATATTTTAATTTTTATTCTATAATAATTTCTTCACTGAAAAAATTTCTATGCTTCATGTTTTGTCTATAAAGATTTCTATACTGCAATGAAATAGAAGTGGTGTTATATTTTTATTGTACGAGCATCCCTCTATATAAGCCTATTATACTATGCATGAGCATTTTTATTTGCTTATCAAATTTTATCTACAGAAATGTGATTCCAGGTAGTCTCAATTTACCCAGAGATTTCATCGAAAACCTGATAATTGAAACTGCCATTGAAATCATTTATCTACTTTTCCAGAATACCTGCAGCACTATATATGATTTGTCACGCTCAAATAAGCTAAAAATTTTACCAAGTTTTGATTTAAATTTGAATTGAGCTTATCTTCTTCCATTAAATCGTATCGTTTGAACTTGAACTCAAGTACTCTGTCTAATTTTTATTTAACAGTACAAGTTTAGAGATCATGCCCCGTGAGTAGCTGGCTTTTAACCTCCAAACACATGGCTGGAGCATCCGTGTTGCTCGTGTTAACTTTCTCGTACAGATGGCGCACAGTGCACATTACTAACACACCTGTGATCAATTCGAGTTGTTCCTTGGTGATGGTGAGATGATAAATGTTTGAACAAGACTTTACAGGTACTTGAGTGCTTTGCAGGCTAGGATGCTTGCTCTGCTGGATCATATTTTCTTTAAACAAAATACGATAAAAATGACTTATATTCATGCATTGACACTATTGTGGACATTTCACCTTGAATATGCCAAAAACGATTTCTATATTCATCAGTTTATTATTTAGCACATGAATTAAATTAAATGATATTAAGAAAACTGTGATTGAATTGATCTATAGTATATCTATATATCCATTCACGATTGCAAAATAATAAAAAAATATGCCTGGGTCAAGCTGGGGTTGTCAATTGAACTTATGCTATTTGTTAAAAAATGAGAGAGTTATTTAAAGATATCCTTAATCCGAAACTTTTGCTACAATCTGCATTTTAGATTTTTAAACGAAGAATTGATCACTGAAACTCATACGTATCACAGATTAAATTCGTATTGAAATGTTATAAGTTCCAGTCAATATGATAATATCCAAGTATCAGAAACAGCGAGCTTCTGATTCATTGAAAAGGTCATTTAAATTTGTTTGGGAAACTATTACTCCTAGGATAAAGGAGCTTGTTCAAGCCAAGAAATTTTCAGCCATGAGGATCAGGTGTTTTCTAGTTATATTGCTTGGTTTCTTGCAAGAGACGAGGAGAATCTCTCTACTAACCGAAATATGCCACGTTTTTGGAAAATATTTACCATGTACGGGAAGCTGCGTTCGAAAGATGGCTTCACTTTAGTGCCTGCACATTGAAAACGTCAATAATGTCCTTACGACGCTGACGGGTATCATTATTAAAATTTTACGCTCATCTCTGAAAATGCAGTGAAGCAAAACTAATACTGACACAATTAGGGTTCATATTTTGAGTATTACCTTGTTTCTTCGGCGTAGATTTTACCATTCAGACCTTTTGCTATATTTTAATGTCCAACGCACGCGTTTCCCGACTACAAAGGATATTGTAAAGCTATTCTAATGATTTAAGAAGAAGGTCAAGTTTTTTATCGGTGTTTGGACCCCTTCTGAGATACCCGTATGCTGTCTAAGTAGTAAAGAATATTGTTGCATAAAGTTTTTAGGTTTCAAGAATATCTCATAAGTACATTGAAATATGTCCTGTGCACTCTCACAAGCAGCCAATATTTGTGGGAATTTTTATCTAAATGCCAATAGAGGAGATTAGAGTGTTATTAAAATTTCCGCTATCATAGGTCATGTGAGGTGAATAAAACACAGATCAATGATGGTGGGACAAATCACTCGGAATCGAAAATATTTTTTAATAAAGTAAAATTGCAATATTTGGAAGCAGCCGTTTACATAGAGAACGATTTCAAAACGCTCTCTAGAAACTATAAAAAAACGTATATTAAGCATCGAAAATCGGTTTGAGAGTTATTGAAACCTGTGTACGTTGTGTTAGTTTTTAATATTAAATAATTCGTGGGCAAATAATCCATCACAAGTTCAGAGCACAAAAACTAGGAAGACCTGTCTGATAATTGTAAATTTTTCTTGAAGAGCACTTGCTCCTGCGAAAAAATTGAATGTGTGAGGTAACTGCAGGAAACACAAATTTAGCAAATGTTTTGCATTACATGTATTATGGTATTGAATAAAGATTATGATGTGTGCGATTGTACATTTTAACAAGTCTTCCAAGTTAATTTTAAAGTTCCAATGAAAAAGAGATCCTCTTATTACTTAATTGAATATGATATTCCTTTGTTATACGGATGTAAATAGCTACGGAGACACGTTCTCATGTTTAAAGATTCTCTCTCTCACATAATATTGGCTGAAGTTTCGCCATTTATCACTCGTTTTAAAACGAAGATGGTATTCCATGCATGGAAGTGTGTGGGGGATGCGTACCTCCATTTCTTCACTGTGCTATTGTAGTGCGGCCAGATCACGTCACGACCCTGCCGCTGCAAAGATCACTCGACCTCAGACGCCCGTAATTCTCTCGTGAACATTAAGGTCATCGATCACACCTGCCAGCTCGCAAGCTTGGTGACTGGCTAATTGTGACTTGAGATGCGCATAGCTTTAGGAGAAATCGTCAGAGATAAGCGTAAAGGCCAAATTACACCGAAATCAAACTATACAGCTAAATGAACGAGTAATAAGTTTCAAAAAGTTTTGCACGTCGAGGTAAATGGTGTTTTATTGAAATATTTTCCCAATTTCTTAGTGTTGATACTTGAGCATCTACATGGATACGCCCTGTGCTCAGGAATACGTATTTATCTATTTTTCCTGCTTTCAATAATTACGTGCGTGATATTTTTAGTAATTAAACAAGAAAGTTTCGATTTTTCTTAGAAATACACATATTCACATTGGATTTGAAATTTGATGTAATTACCGACATAAAAACGTTTGATATGTTTTTTGATTCAGAATACTTTGCATTCATATGAAAAGATACTTTTTTGGCACATTAGAGAGAATCTAGATTCTTAAATTTCTTAAAGTTTACTTATACTTATAGTTTACTCCTTATGCATAAGGAGTGCTTTGCTGATGTGACCGGGAATTTGTGCAACAGCTACTCTATTTCCCATACATTAATTTAAAAAAAGAGAAATAAAGTGAAGGGCTATACAAGAAGTTGACTATAGATGTCACGGAAACATAGTGTTGCAATCTTATAATAGGAAAATTATTGATAAATTCTTGTTTTTGATCTAAATTTTTATTTGCTGTTCACCGACTTCGTTCAAACCGAACAGACACGAAGTTGTGTAAACTGTTAATGAGTTATAAAGTGTTTTCTAAGTTCTAATTTTAAGGATATACCAAGGGTCGAACAACAGTCATGAGAATCACCACTGTACTGAAGCTTTGGTCTGATCCTATGGAAGCTGAATTTTTCCTTTGTGAAAATTTCTTTATTTAGCAGCACCGAGGAAACCACTGCAACGATCACTACAACCACCACTACAAAATTAGTTGGCATGATGCAAATGGCAACGTAAATTACAGAAGTTGAATGAAATAAAATGCTTTTTACGAGACCTAGGGAAAAAATTGAAACAAACTAAATTTGCTAAAAAAATATATAACTTGTTTCTAGGAATCAACTAATTTTAAGGATAAATAAGTGTTAAAAATTTCCCCTCATTTGTTTGATTCATTTACTACGCGGGTGTTCACAAAAATCTGAAAACACTCAAATTCAATGACTATGCTCAATATAAATTAATACAAAATGAGTTTTCAGGCAATATGAATATTAATGCTCCAGGCAATCTCATCATGTAACTACTTCCTTTTATTTTAAAGTATCTGTACATTAAAATTTATTTTTTCACCACGTAATACAGTCGATAAGCGTATTTTGTTTGCTAAGCACTGGATCGTAAATTCACTTTAGAGTTTAAAAACCTCTTAAGAAAATAAAAAGACGGTCCTTGTGAGACAAAAATACTTGTAGAAAAAAGTTACAACCTCAATTTAATAGCGAATGCTTAGCGAATAGCATTTAAAATGAAAAACTGAAAGCGAACTTAGTGCATGGAAAACTTTCAATATTTATGTTCATGAAACTTTTCGGATACAGGTCCATATTCTGTTCAGCAAAATACTTTTTAAAGTAAAATTCGAAGTATGATATTGTATATAGTTATTGCAATGTAAACTTTCAATGTAACTCTAATTTCTTCCCTAAAGCTGGGTCTCCGTCTGACGAAGGTTGAGTAGACTACCGTGAACTGCGTTGAAGCAAGCACGTTTAGGTCTGTGGGACTGGCACACCTGCTGGATCACACGGGCGACAGGAAGGGGTATGAGGAAAGAGGAAAATTTTAAGTTCATTGCATGCGAAGAAACAAGATTTCATTGCCTGAGTGGTTGCATTAAATTTTAATGAGGATTCACACTGCTTGTAGGAAATTAAGCAAAGATTATGCTGATGAATTTTAAGCTATGAACATCACTGTACAGTATCAGTTTGCAATTTGAAAGTTTTAGAGATCCAGAGGCAGAACACCACAGATATATCGGGTGATTTCATTGGGAAGAAGTCGGCAATGAACTTGCAAAATTTTCAGTGACCGAACGAGTGAAAAATATGACCGTATGTTATTCGCTCCTATCGCTACTGACACGTCTACTACTTTTTACTGAACAGTGGACAGAATGCAGTCGTTTCTACCCGTCTTCCCTGAAGCCAACTTAAATGTTATATTTTATATCTACATCATAAACCAAATTTTAGATTCCCATATATGTATATTAATATAAATACACGCAAATATATATTAATTATATGGCGCATATTTACATGTAACATTCATTTTACGCGTAAACAAAGACATACAAAAATAACAGAGAGTCATGAGTGCGTCCTGAAAATATTCTCAACGACTGTCTTGAAAGATTATGATATTTTTACTTTCTGTGTATAAAGAGAGCAATGTTTTCATGAAAGCCTATAATGAAGCATCCCTATAGTTTAAAAATTTTCTTGAAACCAGCAGAAATTTCTTTATGCTCATGTATTCATCGTTGGAAAATATTAACTTAACAGGGAATGTGTTATTTATAAACACATGAACTTAAAGCAGAATACATTGAAGAATGTATTTTGAGAAATAACACTTGATTCACAGTGATTGATGTGTCAAAAAATTTTCTTATAAATTTTAATCAGAATACTGAAGCAAGAGTGCTATATCTGATGGAAGTAATATTCCTGTGGAGCTGGGGTAAACCAATGCGATGGATCTTTCTAATTTTCATATGGACAGATAGAAGGTGCCAATGATATGTGTTTCTCGTATAAATAACTCTGGGACTACAGTTCACAAAGTTCTAATATTTACCTTCATGAAAAGTGTATGAGGTTATAAATTAACCATAAAAAATGTTTATGTAGAAACATTTGAGTAACTGAAGTTTTAAATTAATTAGCAAGTTGTGCTGTAGAATATAACTTGCCTTTACATTATACATATTTTTATTCCAGTACATGTTGCTAACAGATTTTTGCACGAAAAAATATCCACACCGAGCTACTTTTGTACAGAAGTATTTTTACCTGTAAAGATAATGAATAAGAATGTAAAGTGTTTGTGCAGTGGAATAAAGAATGTATAAATGTTTGAAAATCAGTGTGTAAAAGGTATCAAGTACCGACTTAATCTTTGCGCCGTACGTCAGTTAGCTTTGAATTTCCTGGTTAAATCTTTTTGCTTTCGAAGTTAGTGTTTCAAATGTTACATGTGGTGCATTACAGAAAATTCATCCGTTATTTGGATTATTCTGTTGAAATAATCGAATTGGATGGCAACATCAGTGTTAGATGGAACTCCAAATCATAATAGATTCCGTTGAAAAAAGGAAAATAATCATTCTAAATACACACTTTATCACTCAAATGCTGCCCAGCTTCTTATTCTTTCTTCGAAAAGGTTTCTTCCTATACTGAGCAATAGTATAGTGCATAAATACGCAACTGAGACGAGCTAAATTATCAAAGCACTTATCTATGCTCAATCTTCACAATGCAAATGGAAAAATTGAGCAAAGTACAATTTCAAGTTCTTTTCAGCCTAGACGTCCTCGATTATCGACAGAGGGAAAGAAGTAATATATACTATCGATAATACAAGTTGTTCTGCAATTAAAACAGATAAAATTCTATTCAAATGCTAATCTTGTCATTACAAGGGCTGGAGTATTTTAACACAGATAGATACGAAAGAAAGATTATTATATTGATATCACTGAATACATCGGACTCAGATTGTAACAAAGCTGTATTCAAAAATTAGTTATCGAAGGCATGTAACATGAGTGACCTTCCATGAGTTCTATTTTAGTTCAGTATGAGTTTGTAAAACTCGTTTCTTTGTAATCTAGGCCCATTATATGAGGGCCAATTTCATTAGCATTCAATATATGTATAACAGGTATTTTACAGCGAGGTTTGATTACTTAAAAAGTTCATATATTTTCAGAAGTGTTTGTGAAATTATCTGCGTAACTTAGTATCAGAATAAGTTAGCTGAACGAAATTGAAATAAAAATGTTAAGTAAAAATGTAGGTCTAAATTGTTGCACTCGTGAGAAAGATAACATTGCATTAGTATTTCCTGGACAGAGGGGGATGAAAATGGCAGAAATTATTTCTGCTTAGAGTCAGAGAATAAACAGCATAACTGACCGTTTCTCATGCTTTTGTGCTTGAAGCTGACGTCTTGTAAGTGAAGTATTCAAGTTAAACTCACGCAGCAAATTTAGACATGGAGCAATAATTTCTGTCAAAATTCAAGTTTTACCTTCACGTCTTTCTCGATGGCTTAAATTCTGACATCCTCGTGATGCGAAAGACAGCGCATAATAAAGACATAAAATTGTGCAGAAAGAAATATTTCTTCCCAAGAAAGGATTTTTGGCAACCTCAACGCAGAACAAATAGTTATCCACATTCAGACTCGTGACATGAAATCTACGGACAGGCGGAACCTTCACGTGCAAAGACGCTCGACAGCGTAGTGACAATGAAAATTAGGACTCTGTGAGTCGTGATAAAATATGATGAAAGATCGCTTAATAGCAGAGATCTGAAGCTGCAAGAAGCAATAATAATTTCAATCAGTGTGTTACGGAAACCTTGGTTTTACCTTAAGCGTTGGAAGAAGACTGGGGAGTTTCATGCAACGCAGGCAAACTAAAGATCAAACATTTTAAGACTGGACTCGATCAGTTCTACGCAAGTTTTTCGGGGCAAAAAGCTGTAAACACAAATATCGAACTATGCATGCGGTCATTCATTTTGCTTCTATCGTTATTTCACTCCTGGCAATTCATAACATGTGTGAAGTTCCTTTCACATTTATCATTTTTCTATGATAAATAATTTCGCTTTGTATTAAATGCAATGAAGTTTTCAGTTAACAGCAGTAATAATTTCAATTTCATAGACTATCAACACGTCACATTGAAGGCGACCAGCATATTAGAAATCGCTATTTAAAAGTTTCATCGTTCCTCACGTATTTATTTACAAACTTCCATGCCTACATTTGGATACTCAAACTGTGACACTATGTTACAAGCAACTTTTTTCGAAGTAAATGTCTTTTTTTGCAATTTTTGCAGACTTTCATTTTTAAGTGTTGCGTAAATGTGAAAACACGAGCACCATCGTGTTAATATTAACTAATGTGCTTTTACCACTTAAAGAACTAAACGATAAGGCATTGTAAGCCCCAATGTTGAATATTCGATGTATTTTAAGCAAGAAGAATAAAAAATTTTAAAGACCGTGTAACATTGATGTCTGACGAACGAACTCGCTGAGGATATTCAGTGAATTCAGAGTGTTATTTTCATTGTCTTTCAACCGGCATTATTCGGGTACAATGCTTTCCAATACATTTATCTCGGTACCATTATGCATGTTTCAGTGTATTTTTAACTTCGCTGTATAGTGTAAACCGGGCGTTTTTGTACAGGGTGCGGCAACTTAACGTTCTTTTTTCATAACTTTTTGAGAAACAAAAATGGAAGTTATGTTTCCGCTTGCTGTATTATCTGCAAAGGTGTTTTTAACTCTTAAAGACTTGAATTATAAGATATATAAATATATAATATTAACGCATATATCGTGTATCAACTTGATTGGAATAAAACATTTTCTTTTTCCTTATATTCTTTCATTTTAGACGACATTGACGTTGGCAAGTTACTGATTTTGGATATATTATTCTTCTTTTTATTTTGAAGATTTCAACCTCTATGTTTTGTCTTTATCTTCCTAAGTTTGATTATTGCATTGATAATTTTTTCGTACGATGACATTTATTTTTAAACTTTCTTTGTCGCTACTTAAAGTCATAAAATCACAATCATGAGGTTATGATTTCATAATGATCCGTTGTACCGCCAAGTACGAGTACGAATACATTAATTCCCTTTATAAAGTATGCATCATTCGAATCGTATTTCTATCACAAATTCATCCAAGAAATATCGGGTGTGGCAACATAACTTTCTCTGTTTAGATCAAAGCATTTTGAAAATAGGAAGTTATTTTACCGCACCCTGTTTCAAACCACTATAGCTCAAATCGAGTGCGATAATTGTCATTCATGCCAAACTCTGAGAGGTTTTATTTGGATTAATTACTTTTTTGATTCTCGAGACAATCATCACATGAAATTTGTGTGCCGTAGATTTGAAATGTTTTTTTCATAATTTTAGAGCGTAATGATTTGAAAAGAATATCAAAGTAGTACGTGTTGGGTGTTTTAAACGAATTTCTGTGCCGAAAATATGCTCGAACTGCTTGAGTAAGTAGTATATTTAGTCAAAGAGAAAACAATGTAATACAAGTGAAACCCTTTGCAGGAGCGTTAACTCGAAAAAAATCAATTATTTGGTTTAGAAATGAGACTTTGCCAATCTCTCATAGTAAATAATAAGTTCAGAACCATAAACTCTTTTGGTGGATTCTGAACCTGTACCGAAATGCGCTCGAAGATGTGCGTTTGAGATAAATAATATGGATCTTTATGTTTACCGAAGCATACGATTTTCATTTAAAATTTTCTTATCTGTTATTGATTTGATCAAAACAGTAAGAAATATGTTTCAGTGGGACTATCGTTCTGCAATTTAGCACAAGGATTTACTTACGACCTAACACGAACTCGTTTTGAATGCTAAAATTCTTCCTCAGATAGTATTTCAGAGAGGAAACAAAGACGCTGGTAGCTCTATATTCGTAGTTGCAAGTTTACCTGCATATTTGTTCTTTTGGCTCTGAATAATCAGTACGGATGAATAACGTGTTAGTAATATAGACAGTTGTAATTACCATCTTAAGAGTTAGCCTTGAATCACGCCCTCACGGTGCTAAACTTAACGAGCATTCGAATTCCACTCGATAGTCAGGCAGTAGCTGAACAATTTGGCAATTAAGATATGGTAATTTTATATATTTCTTTTAGTTTACGATGGCTCATCTTTATTCCGTGACATGTAAATTTGAAACAATATATTGTTGGTGCATTGGATTTGAAGCTCAAGGTCCACAATGCAGTTTTTGACTACATTTTATTTTAACGTAAAAGCTGAACATAAACACAGTATGTGGAAGTGGCTGAACTAATGAAACATCGACGATCTTTTGCAGATGTGAAACCCAACGAATCTTAGGCAGCGCTTGTAAGGAATCGTTAAACCAGCCAACTCCCCGTGTAACTATTAGAAATTAGTCACAACTATGCATCACGTAAGCTTAAAATGTTGGAGATCTTTTCCTCACATTCTTCTATTGATTTTATTTCTCATTTCGGATTTTTGCTTCAAAGTGCATGACATGATTATGAGAATAAAATCCTGAGCTATACGCTAGAAGTTTCACGTAAAGTTTAAAAGTGTGCGTGAAGATCATCATGCCCAAGCAAAGAACTACCATATTTTTCCCTTGTAGTATGGGATTTCTGCTGGTACTAAATTACAATGTCTTTTCCCACCAAAGTTTTCTATTTCTTTCGTTAATTTGTCGAAGTTTGTGGCTGAGACCTTTTGAAGTCGATTGAAGATTAAGGTCAGACGTTGGAGTGGGAGTCTAGACGCTGTGTTCACATGCAGTCATTTGAGCTCTCTGAGTTAGGCGCTCGCATGCAAGTTTCAACGATTAGTAGAGCTGCCGATGATGGTTATACATTCCTGCAGGCCGCTGAAATAACTAACGGGGAAGTAGCTGTACATGTCAGCGATACATGAATGAACTAACTTTTCAGCCTGGAATTATGTATTGTTAGCGTTAGAACACATTTTTTCATGATTTTTTCGATTCCATAGTTTCATCCAGTTCGTAATGCGAATTATTTTAAATCACATAGGGTGTGTTATTGTTAGATTTAGAACGTTTTATTGTGAAATATCAATACAATCCAGCATAATTCTTTCATTGAATTTGGTTAAGTGCTCAAAAGTATTTTCAATGAACATGATTTGTCTCATTGCGGAGCACGTTCTCTAGCTGCTTCGTTTTACAGTCTTCTGTAAACCACAGCACCTGTTGTCATCTGCAAATCCGGTAATTATGTGTGTGAAATTTCCTTTTTTGCATGTGCAATGAAATCACGTGCAGTGTAGGGAAACTAATTAGTTAGTTAATGAATTAACAAAGACGACAATGTAATCAGATATACACAACTTGTGTTTCTCATAAAAAATGTGTCAAAAAAATAACTAAAGGTTTCATGTGGTTGAAGACTAATTCCTTTGAAGGGCGGGTGTTCCTAATTGAAGTGTTGATCTAACGTCATCAAAATTAATAGGTTGTTTCAAGAGAAGACGTGTAAGGTTACGTAATACTTGTGGCCTTCTCAGCTGAGGACAAAGGTCAGAAGCTAAAATTATCTTAAGTTTTCTAATGAATTAAACCTAAACATAAACGAGTCATGATAATATTATTCCAAGTGAATAAATCTTAACATCACGTACGTTCGAAATCTGTTATTTGTAAATGAATATTATCTATGAAATTAATATTTTAGGAAATCCTGAAATATCACACGACAATGATTGTGCTACCTTATTATGGCATGCTCCATTACACGGGGACAAAAAAGTTCCTCGCTCGTAAGGGCTTCACCAAGGCCATATGAATTCCGGTGTCCGTGTCAAAGCCACGTTCGATTCCAAACTGAGAGTTCCCGGATCCACATAACAGAACAAAACAGACCAGTCACGACTAAAGAATATACTGACAGCATCCCTTTTGTCTTAACTTGTTTAACTCACTTCAGAGGTTTTAGTTCTGTTTGTTTTCCTGACCACTTCTGGAGATCACTGCGGTTCACTGAGGAAGTCGGAACACTTATCTTAGTAATGAATATAATTTCGTAGAAATAGATGTGCCA
Organism: Trinorchestia longiramus; assembly: GCA_006783055.1. NCBI lineage: Eukaryota > Metazoa > Arthropoda > Malacostraca > Amphipoda > Talitridae > Trinorchestia > Trinorchestia longiramus. The sequence goes on from VCRD01001233.1 coordinate 100,648, forward strand.
ACAAAATTTTAATGCTCAAAAGTTGTCATAACCATTAAAAAAAATGGGTGCTGCGGTGATTAGAACCTGGTCCATTGCTGAGTCAATGTGAATCCACAGAATATGAACAGATTCAGATCTTACATGAATCCAGGACACCGGAGGAAAAAATACAGTAATTATGATCAGGGGAGGCAGACATCCTGCTGACTACCGCAAATTTTATGCCAGGAAGCTGTTACCCTCAATGTTCACTTTAAACGAGCACGCAAGCAAGCTAAACAACACCTTCAGCACTGCGATGGTTCATTAACTCAGGAATATCACTACCTGGCAGCTGAAAATTCACCGGGATGCGTTTAATGGTTTACCTGGGAGATAAATATGAGAAAATAAAACGTAATGATTTTTTGTGAATTAATTCATTTACTTATTTATTGTTTATATGTTTCATTGAGTGCGTCGATAAGATGATCGGTGAAAATTTTTTGTTTTTAATATTTGTGCATGAAAAGAAATTGAGAAGCTAGATTATTGTTCATGTACCCTATTAAAGCATTAGTACCTACGGGAATGTGTGCTCCTGTTATTTTTACAGCAACGTGACATGCACGGTTTGTTTCGTCAAATATTTACGCTAAATTAAATTGAGGATAGTTATTAGCTTACTAAAAATGATGACTTAGTTCCATTGAAAATGACATAAAATTGTTTTTACTGTAATAATGTTTACTAAATTATATTAATGTTCGTTAATCTGAAGCGCACACCGATCAAATTACAAAATCTACATGTATTTTACTAATTGGAACATTCCCACGCAGCGCAACTGTGCGTTTACGAATGAGCTCGCTCATGTTCCTCAAGGTTCCGTCTCAAGTCCCACAGTAAGATCGTCCTCAGCAGCAGATGCGACGACAGAATAAGAAAAATCCCTATAAAGTCGATAGAAGTATGAGGAAGCGCAAACACTTTTCCTCCCTGAATCTTCTTCCTCATTGCCACCTTCTCTCAGCTCATGAATTCGTTGACGGAAAGGGCAAACATGGACTTCGATTTACGCTACACCTATGAGAAAAGATGGTCGATATTACTCACATAAAAGATTGCAAAAATTGGAAATTTCTAAGTTTTACCGCTTAATGATTTATGTTTCCATTTTTCGTTCAGAAAACTAGTTTTTCGGTAACGCTTTCTTTGAAAATATATCAGAAATTCAGAAGAACAACAGTTTTCTTGAAAGTGCAAAGAAAAGAGATGACTCATAAATCCGTAGGGAGGTTCAATTTTTCTACACCAATTTCAAGCTGCGAGCTTAGAGTGTAAAAACAGCAAGATAAAAACGACAATTTTCTCCTTATCTGGGGTCACAAATTCTCCGCGAAGATATCGTGGGATCTTTATACTGTTCGACATTAAAGGTGCATGTGGAACCAACTACCTAACTTACTTTCACAACCGTGATATTTTTAGAATCTGAAACCTCCTCAATCTAAGCTTATAAGAGGTTACAACGTTGAAAATAGGAAACAAAACTTCATAACATTCTTTTTGCAACATTTTTTGTTGTATGTACTTATTTCACATGGTATACATCATCGGTAAGGACAATAACGGAATGCAAAACATTTTCTGGAAATGAAATGGTAGTTTATATGGCAAATGTTTGATTATTTGCATGAAATATCAAACAAATTTAGAGCAATTAATCATGCAGCACCTCTCGCTGAGAGTTCTAAATATTCTACAGCAGAATAAAAAGTCCTTGTTGCACTGTTTTGTCTTTTAGGAGAAGTCGATCTGAAAAAATATTATTCACGTACTTACACCTCTTTCTTGGCAATTGAATTCGCATATCTGTATAACTAGCTTGTATTTTAAGGGGTATCTATAAGTCTGTCGACTTTGCAGTCGTGTTAGACCTGACAAGTAATGGAGTGGCACCAGAATCAGAATAAATCATGATTTTTCCCTAGATAACTAATTATTTGGAAGCAATGAACGAGAGAATGACAGTTTACGTAGATTCCTTTCAAAGTTTCAGTTTTATTCTATTCATTTTCATGTGACAGAATGATGGTTTAAGAGAAGTCAGTAAGATTTGTCAACTATTCAAATGTCAACTCGAACGTTTTTTAGTTCATTACATGCCCTGATGTGAACATGAAGATGAGTCACGGAAACAAATGTCACCAGGCAGCAAAGCTACTGCGCTCAAACATTTCTAGCTCACTGCCTGTAGCTGAAACACCACAATAATGAAGATGGAGTGGAATACGAACATAAATTACCAACGTTTATCAAGCAAAAGGCTCATTGTTTTCCAGTTGTCTTGTCATCAAAATATTGCCAATTAGAGGTCCATGAGTTGGAATTTGTGGTTTTCCAAGTCAGTTGTTACCATGATCAAGCTAGGATACTTTCGTGTGCGTTGAAACCCTGGCATTGAATGGGTAGGTATAACAGTTTCACCAATTAAAATGCTTATCTCAATTGAAAGAAGAATAAAAATGCAATCTCAATCACAGTATTTTAATATTACATCAGTCTTCCTTTAGTTTGCTCTTCTAGTGCTTCTCTCACCACTGGTGACCGCTTGGTCGACTGGTGAGCGAATCTGCTTGCGAGCGGAAAGACCCGGGTTCGAACCCCGCTGCCGACATGGTTGACGCGGTTAGAAATACGGCATGGGACTTGGGTAAAACAACCGAATAATTATCGAAGTAATTATCCGACCCAAGAACGGGGCAGAAGGTTCGTTCCTATAGCCTCATTCTATTCTATTCTATTCTCACATTCGTCAAGTCCTCATTTAAATTAAAAATTCTTTAAAACTTTTTATTTTTATTTTTTGAACTAGCGTTGTGCCTGCCATAGCCACGATTTATTTGTAGGGGGAAATAGTTAATTTTAATGAGCCATTCTACGCACAAGGAAGTGCTTTATGTCCTCAACTTCTAACATTAGTGCAAGGGGATTCTTGAGTTGGTATTTTATTTCAAGCTGTTCTGTCCAGTTTGACGCTGACCCGATCATGAAGGGAGGCTCTGTTTTGTGGAACTTGAGGCTTACTAAGTAACTTCTCACTCCGAAAAAACAATTAAAGCTGAAAAATACATTAAGGTTAAGATACTAACGTAATTTATAATTAATGTAATTAAGACTTATATAACTAAGATACAAATTAAGACACTAACGTTTGTAGGTAAACTGGTAAATTTATCTTTCATTGCGGAATTTTATGAGTGTTATGTTCACGTACTAAGAGGAAGCTCTCACATATTTTTTTCTGCGCATAAGTACATGAGATTAATTTTATTTCTCTTAGTTTTTAAAAAAATTAGATCATCAATCGTAACCCTACGTGAATATACCTCCTTTTCAAAGATCGTGAATGTAGCTCCTTTTCAAAGAATAGAATAAGGCAATGAAAACTAGCCGTTTGTTCATTCTTGGGTTGATACCCAAATCCCATGTCGTATTACACTACCCTATCCAAGTATATCTTTTCTGGCATTTATGGGTTCTCAATTACAGGTCATCCATAGTGACGCCTGAGCAAACCCTCCCCGGCTTTTTCTTAGACAGACACCAATGAGGGTCAATATATAATTTTACGACTTCTTCTCAGCCCTTGGATGTGAAGTGTTTTCAAATCGAGAAATATAAGTTATAATATTTTATTCTCACTTCCAGTCATGTAAAATGACAAACATGTGCTTGCAATTGTTGTTCTCTACCCTTAGACAGCAGAGGGCGGACGAGAGAGAGGAAAGTATGTGTGCGCAACATCGATTTCGACCTGCGCCGCTGATAATTATTACTGTGCTTTCCAGGTCGTTGAGGTTGCTTTGTTTTGGAGCACATGCGCATCTCCGGGTCATGTGAATGAATCCCCGTCGCTGCCGATGAAGTTTCTCACTGATTGAAGAAGCTAACTTTGAAGACACGTAATGACCCAGAAGTCAATAAATAACAATAGAGTTGTTCCCAAGATCTTGCGAATTTGTAAATGTTTCTAGCATTCACAGAACAGAAATTCTTTTGACATTTCGAAGTGTCATTGTTTCAAATACATGTATTTAGATTCAACAAAGCCAAATTTTTCTGATATTTTTTCATTTAAAGTTTAAAAACTGATTAACATTAAGTGTGATATCACGTTTCTGCGTATGATATTAAAAAGTGTAAATCAAGTAATAAGAGTATTCATATACCTCTTATTGCAAGTTATTTTTGACTTCTAAGTGTTTTTGAAAGCTGGTATAAGACAATATTACGGGTTAATAACGTCTGGTACTTTTAAAGTTACTCCATAACTCCATTTTGTGCATTCATGTGGTGATAGCAGGAAAGCAGTGGCAAGCGAAAAAGCTGAAACTTAATGCGCTTATTAATTAATCCTGTACATGAACATAAACGTTGTTTACGTACAAACGAATGATCTAAAAGTAAGCAAATATTGATTGCTCTTGGAATCGTATCCTGGAAATTCAGAGTGTGAGGGAGGTTTTTCGTCACGCCTCTGGTAATGAAGAGCCTTTTGTTTTTGGCGGTGTGAAGATTCCAGCGTCCTATTGAGGGCACCGCAATTTCACTCACTAGCTGTGCTGCATCTCATGTATTGTGAGATGCTTTGATTGCGCTCGAGAATGTTGTGAAACACAAAGCGATGCCATGAAAGTTAGAATTGTAAGTGAATGACTCCCTGAGTTCAGACCAGTCAATATATGCAAACTTGAAATGGCATCATAGACCTTATAAATGTCACTGAGATAATTTTTTAATAATTGCTTGCCTATTTTATTTGGTTATAAATTGTTGCACGTTTGTATTAATGAAAAATTCAGTTAGCATGTTTTTAATGTATACTGTAGCTATTTTTTATTTAAAAAGTACTCTTTCTCTAAAATTTTTAGTGAAATGAAAAATTTTAACGAACATTATTTCATTCATTTACTTAAAGTCATCACGCTACATCATGCACGACAACTTGTCCGCCTGCTTGATTAAAATAGACATTTGCCTGATTATGTTCAGTACTTCTAAAAGCTGCAGAACTGTTTTTATCATGAGATCAAATTGCAATTTACTAAGCAAGATGAATAATGAGTTTTTTTAGAGTAGCCCATGCGCTTCATTCCCGTGTTCCTCGTAATTTTTCATCCCCTCCCAATTGTGAAAGCAATATGTGTTGACTCGTGTACGGAAAAACAGGGAGGATTCCCCCGAAACACATTGTGGTCGTCCTTAGAACGTGTCAAAGGTGCTACGAGCGCTGGGTATATAAGGGAGTGGGTGTCGGCATCCAGATGTAGTTTGCCAGTCTACTAGCAACTGAAAACATGCAGTCGGTGAGTATTTCAGTCAGCATTGCGGTACCTAATATTGGCATAGTAATATAATACAAATCTCCAGTATATGTAATATCTAATGGAAGAAAATCCAGCTTTAGCGTTACATGCTGTACTCATCGTGTAAGTGAAATTTGGCTAACTAAAACTCCCTGAAATGTCCTATGTATTGGGCTTTATTAAATTTTATTAAATTTCAAAACCGAAATTCAAGTATGCTTAACGACTGACCCTTGCATTGATTCTCGTATATAATTTTATGTAGGCACGCAGAACGTTCCAAGTCAATTAATAATCATAATATACCTAGAGAAAAGGTAGATGTTAGTAAATACGCGTATACTACTTGCAGGACGAGAGGCTTCCGTTTTTTATTGTGAAATGATTAATACGGCAATTAATGTAACTTTGGATTATTTCTATATTTCATCAAAAAGCATTCTCAGCATACGAGGACGTAATGAGCTCATGGACACTCAGTCACGCCTTCAAAATGAAGGACAATCCCATTCACTTTTTATTGACGTAAGCATTAGTATTTTAATTTTAAAATCAGTTTATTCTATACTGCAAGCCTAAATATTTTACAATAAACTTTTCAAAGTAGAACATCTATCCAGTCCATGCAATGTCTGATTTGGTGAGCTTTCGGGACATGGAACCAACTTTGAGCAGTCATTTGATTAGTTAGTTCAAATTTTCAAATTAACGTTCATGGGATTACACGTTGAAATAGAGATGCACTTGGTAGATCTAAAAAAATTAGGAATTAAATCAAACTGTACTTAACTGTGACTGTGTAATTTTTGATGGTTATTCACATTGCTCTAATATTACGCCGTAATAATGAAACATTTCAATAATACTCAGTAAATGTAAAAAACACGCTGCTTTAATACTCTGCAATGATGTGCAAATACAGCGAGGCATATTCATTAGAATAGAATAGAATAGAATGAGGCTATAGGAACGAACCTTCTGGGCCATTCTTGGGTCGGATAATTACTTCGATAATTATTCGGTTGTTTACCCAAGTCCCATGCCGTATTTCTAGCCGCGTCAACCATGTCGCCAGCGGGATTCGAACCCGGGTCTTCCCGCTCGAAAGCAGATTCGCTCACCAGTCGACCAAGCTGGTGATAGCCACTAGCTGGTGATCACTAGCTAGCTGGTGATAGCCACTAGCTGGTGATAGCCAAGCTGGAGATAGCCATTACTTACAGGAGAGTTGCTAATTTTACGCGAGGAGGTTTCTCAGTTCTTTCGCTATGATTACTCCTACTGCTTCACTCTCAGCAACAAATCGTCAAGCCTGCAGGAAGGAATTGCAATCTGCAATCATATGAATCGATCTTTTTTCGACATACCATTTTACTTATTTAGTCACTTGGAATATGTATTTGTGCCAACATGATCATCCTTGTCAGCTAATCACTGAGAACTTGAGGCGGATTGCAGAATTTATATTTTATGATTTCATGCTTTAGATTTTCAACCTTGTGATAAATGATATATGCTTAAAAAAAGTGTTACATAATGGAGTATTACAAAGAAATAATAAAATCCTACGGGCATATAGTGATTCTCTACTTGTTTTTGTGCTGATATAAAATTATACATAGAAGTGTGAAACTGTCTTTTATGGCAGTAATAAGTGCTGAAATTTTCGTATACGAATTATAAGCACATTTTATGCCCAGTGTTATAATAGTTTGATATTGAACTAATTATCCAGACGATTTATCTGTCAAAGATCTTCACCAGAGCTAAAAATGAAATAACTATTTCATAACTTTACAATTCGAGTTTGAAATTTATTATGGGAACAAAAACCATGAGTAGAAGCCCCAAATATGATCAATCAATTCAATTCATTTGTGCTTGATCATTTCACCATTTTAAAATTTTGGAAGCGAATATGCTAAATTTGTGGTTCATCAGCATGTAGTGCATTCCAGACTGGCATTATTCGCGTGTGTGTAGACTCATGGTGTCATTAATATTTGGGTGACAGATATTTTAACTTATCACGTAATGTACACCATTACTGTCTGAAAATTATTTTTAATCCATAAGGTAAAATGAAAACTAGGTATCGTAAAATGAATCCTTTCAGCGACGATTCTGAAATTTGAGAATGGTCTACCAAAGTACTGCAATTTTCCATGGAGTCAATTTATATTCCGTGAAGTAACGTGTGATAAAGTTAGAATTATTAAATTTGCAGTCTTCAGTTTAGAAGAGTTACAATTTTTCACACATTAGACCACGATCTAAGATACGCAATCATTTCTGCTATTCCACCGATATCTATTAGATAGTCAATTTAACACCATCTTATTACAGCTCTAAAATTTGCATTTCATCGACCAACTCATATGATTAAATTCTTTTTTATATGAGGTTGATGAAATGTATTGATCTTTTGATACCATGAACAACGTATTTTGTTATCACTAACCAAGAAAAATTAAACTCATTTCCGATTCTACCTCAGATTTTCCTTCTCGTCACCTTGGCGTCAGCCGCTTTGGCCGCTCCTCAGAGCTACAACCGCCCCGGAGTCGGCGGCAACCAAGGCAATTTCAGAATTGTCCCGATCCTCAGGGATGACCGTAACGGCCCCGTCAACGGCGTATACGACTTCAACTTCGAAACTGGCGATGGCATCCGTCGCAACGAGCAGGGTGCTCCCACCGGACCCAACGGAGCTGTTGTGCAACAGGGAGGATGGACGTGAGTCTGATATGCAATTGTTTTCAAAAATCTGAGGAGAAAACGTAGATTTGATAAAAAAATTTTGACGAATTTGAGGATTGACGGTGTACGTTTTTCAACGATTTCAAAAACTCGTGGGGAACTAGAGTTTAGCTTCACTCTTACTAAAGAACGTAAAACAAGTATCATACATCCTAAGCAGGAATAATAAAATTCTATGTATGTAGAATATTTTGATAGCTACAACCATTTTTGCAAAAGTAGACAGTTGTTTTTGTAGTAATATTCATAAATATTGATATGGATAGTTGTAAGACTGGAGAGATCAGCATTTAACAAAAAGGCTTGCCATCCCGAGCAGCTGAGCTTAAATCGAGCTCATCCTCGTCACTACTATAAGATTCAGTTCTCTTTGCTGAATATGAGGAAATTAATCGTAACTGGAAGGCAACTAATAGCAAAGCAGTCAAAAGAATCAAAAGTTGCTGTTGATGATGAACTTGACAATAACGGTAAATTTTATCTCACGAGTTCTGTTTTAATCTCACGAGCTCTAGGTTTATGGGAGCTTTGTGAAGGTGATGTTACCCAGGATAACATTGAGTTCTTCATTATGTACATCTATCACGTTGTTATAAGTCTTCAAGGGGAATCCATAATTGGAACGGAGGACATTTTCTGACTGCATGAAATCTAATTAAAAACAAACATGATGAATAGTCGAATTTTCAGTGTTCAGTTTTCAGTTCTTGTTCCCCTAATTTAAAATTATTTGAGCTGGATTAGCTTCTTACATGAATTTTCTGACTTGGCATATCTGTGTCAAAGGGTTTTCTTGCAGAGTAAAGGTTTTAAGTCGTTTCCAGTCAAATCATTTCCAAAGACCAACCATTTATCTATCATTTCATTGATTAATTTTTTTTGTAGAAAAACAACTTTCGTTGTGACGAAAAAAAATTTCAAACTTTTTTCTTTCACATACTCTTAGCACCATTAAGGATTTCAAATTCTCTTGAAATTGTAGATTATTTGAAATTTATTCAGTTAAAATTATTTATTTCTGCAGCATGACTTTCCCTGACGGCACCACCGGCCAGTTCAGCTTCATCGCCGACGAATTCGGTTACCGTGTGGAGTCCCCCCTGTTGCCCACACCTCCCCCCATGCCTGCTCACGCTCTGGAGCAGATTCAGCGGGCTGAGAGGGAGAGAGCGCAGGGCATTGTCCACGATGGACAGTATGACCCTAGCAGATACGGCGGTGGACAGCCCGTCAGTCAGCAGTTCCGCGGTGGCAGGAGGAATTACCAGTAAAAGTACACTAAAGGCTTCATCACTTATAAATAAAGGCAAGATCACGGATCAAATGTAATAAATTGGGCCCATTTTGTGTTGATAAACTCAGCTTGAAACACATTTGAATTTAAATACTTTTCAAACGCATGAAAAAATCTGTTAAAACATTTAGATTTTAAACCATGATTGCGTTTCCAATTGCATTATAGACCTCAAGACTAATTTGAAAAACCTCCAAGAAATCCGGTGCTTTTTCTTTATAAGTGACCATGCTGATGACCAGGAAATTCGAAGCGGAAAGTATTCTGCATATTACCATATTTTAATACTGTGCAGACGAACGAACGACCGAAAACCTTGATTTTAATCGAGCTTTATAGACTAAGCAGTGCTGCTTGGAAACCGAATTATGTATTTTACGAAATGTTAACATTTGGAAAAGGAAAAATTATTTCCAATTGCATTTGTTGACGACGAATCTGCTGCAAGTGTGTTTATTTCCAAAACTGTTCTGGTTTTGTACCAATTACTCATTTATTCAAATAAAGCAATGCCAAAGTTAAATGCATTCCTATTGTCCTTTTTGTTGAGTTACAAATATTATTCTGTTAAATTTCAGGATTTCCTACGATTTGATAGAAAAAGATATTCAACACACGAATATTTTTTCCGCAAAATCTACAAAATATTGAAAATTGTGGAAGTATTCAGACATTCAGAAAACTATTTCATTATTATTCAGCACTAACATCGACGCAATTCGATATGATGCAAACATTCATAGGTTCTAATGCCTCATTTAAAAGAAATGTTGATTCGTTTTAGAAGTAACAAGTAAAACAACAAATGTGTGCAAATCACAAGTGCCATACAAGCTTTCTAATCTTCTAATAGGCGATTCAAAAGTTTTATCTGCTTCTCCAACACCGATGCTCCTGTTGCAATTTGTGTGTCGTTGCAATTAGTGTAATTCTCAATAACAAATTGTGTGATCATTTCAATTTGTGTGGTCCTCAGTTACGATTCAATATTAAATGATTGCAAGTATTAAATAATTGTTTGAGGGAAGAGACGATTTTCATAACTAGGTAAAGTAACTGGGTTGTTGAAAACAGGCAATTACGAATCCACAATTCACACATCGTACATCTATTAGTAAGTTTTATGAACTATGCCATGATTTTATTTTCATTTGCAGATATTTTAGATGGCCCAATGAAAATGAGGGTAAAAATTTAAAAAGCGATTTTACTAGGTACATGAAAGATTAGCTTCCTCGAGTAGACTTATAATATTCAGCCTAGATATCAAAGAACGTTTTTCTTTTATCAAAACATGCAGTGTTGCAGCAAAACTTCATAGCTCGTACTGCCTGCTCTGGCGCAAGAAACGTAAGAATGATTAGATACACAACTAAAACGTATTCATTTGAGTTACAGAATCTTTGTAAAAGGAATTTGTCCTTTGAAAAAATTATTCATAGTGTCGATTTAGGGTCGGGATTTGGCTTCACTTCTTGTTGATAAGATAAGACAGCCACAGTCTAATCTAACCACAGGATGGAGAAAAATGTTTGAGTCTGCATCAGTATTAGTAGATCATCCGGTAAATGACGAAATATTCCGTTAGTACAAAAAATAATCAAATTGGGTTGTTACCTGTTTCTTAATAATCTCCTAATGTTAATGATAATATTCCTTCAACATCAAGTGATTTTGAAGCAGTGCTCCAGCGCTCGTGCACTGTGGGCAAATGAAATATAGAATTAATAATTTTTCTCCTATTAGATTAGTTTGGTTACCGGATATGAAGTAAAAATTAACCTATACGAATATCCCTGCAATACCTCCCGATATCATAGATAGTATGCGTATACCAAAAGATTTACTTAATGAATTCAATTCTATTTAGAAGTTGTTGGCTGAGTCATTTTATTACACTGGTGTAAAAAACGGATTGATGATTAGAATAAATAGACAAAACCGTGTTTATTCTCATTAGTGGGCAAAATCATTGCTTATGAGATGTACTGTAATTGACTTAAATATTTCCTGCATTCAGAAATCGAAAAAATGAACTGTAATGCAGTAGAAACTCAATGAAGGAGTGTAATCCGTTAGAAGACAGAGCTCGTGATCCGAGCTCAAAATTTTACTGGAAATTAATAAAATAAAACATTAATTTGCTTTCACGTCAAAAATATTAATTAGAAGCAAAATATTTTTGAAGTGTTGTTTTCTTTTTAACAAGCTTAATTAAAAAGAATATGTTTGTATTATTGACTGGCACAATAAGGTGAATAAAAATAGAAACATGATAATAGACATCGTGATGTCGTTAGGCTGTCATTGCTGCAGTTATTGTCGACCGGCCCGGTAATTCAAACGAGACAATTGTGTTACTCCTTATTTACTACGTTTTTTATTTGCAGGAAGTTGCATTTAGATTTTAGATGAAGCTTAAGTAGTGAATAGAATTCATTTAACACTTTATTCTAGTGTGGTGCAGTTTATTTTGCTTTTTACGTTTTGTAAAAGTTTAGCTTGTGATCTAAGTGAGACCTGCATTCACATTTCATATTAAGATGTTACACTTGCCTCAAAATATCAACTTATGGTGATATGACAATGATAAGATTGGAAAACAACCGCAAAGATCATCTTATTGTCGATATCTTAGCTTTGAATACAAGCCACTGATCGGCCTCGCCAACAGTCAAAAAATAAGCTCGTAACACCATGCACTGACCGAAATACTTGTAAAGAGAGCAGTTAATTCAACAGGAGTATATTATACTAAACTATGCCCCTTTCATCTCCTAAATCACAAAAAGTAAAGCAGTATCTTTCTTCTTTCCGCGCCGAACATCATTTTCCAAAACAGTGGATCCACCCTAGGAACCGGTCGTGTAAATTGAACAACTTGGTGGGCCAGTGTATCTTTAACCCTTTGGGTACTGAAATTTGATCTCGCCACCATTTTCACAGCACGCACAGTTAACTTGACGTGTTATGAAGATAATAGTTTGTACTGGTACCAAGAGATACCGTCGGTAGACAGAGATTTAAGTAAAGCAAATTGAAGTGGTTAGTATAGTAAATGTTAAATTGGTAAAACCAGTTGTAATTCAACGTATTTCAAAATAAGTACAATGCCCAGTTGAAATAACCAGCAGTTCCAATAAAGTTAGTAGGCTGTAATTCTTCGCGTGTATGCAATGCTATGCAGGGATGTAGAGACTGCAGGCGTGGCAAACTTATAATCTGAGAACCTCCTTCGGTGATGAATGCTCTTGTGAAAACTGATACCCAAATTTTGCAGAAAGGGTCATGTTTCTGATGACTAGGTACTAAATTGAGAGGAAACACAACCATGGTAACGAATGGGCGTGTGAGTTAAGATATTTATAAAAAATATACTATAAAGTCAGCTCGTAAATATCATTTCTATGCAGTTCAATGCATAAACTGCAGGCTTCAATGACTGAATCAATCGAATAACATTATTCGGTCGAAAGGTGAATGGTTCACCGTTCACTAATTACAGCGACTCTGCGCTACTAATTCCAGAATTTGATAATCAAAATGAATAGAACGATCTGATTGTATAATTATTAGTCAAGAATTGTCTTGGCATTTTAATGACACTGATCTTGATAGGCGAAAATTACTCCGCATCGTACAATATCTGCATCATAGCGTGTAGAGTTAATGAGCTTGTAACCTATTTAACAGAAGTTTATGAAAAATTGCCCCACAGATAACTCAGTTGACCTGTCTCTGCTCCACTTACACTCTGAGTGCTACAACACACAGACAAACAATGCTTAGTATTAGCAAAGAATGCATTCTGTCAGCGTGGTTCAAATGACAAGTAATCCTACAGGTAAGAGAATGCATTTGGAAGCTTAGGTAACTTGCCATGTCATCATTTTTTGTCAAGTTTTGTTCTCTTGTGAATACGGAAGTAGAATAAACTAATGAACTTTTAACTGAATTGACTCTGTATTCTGTTTATTTTTAAGAGCATAGTACCGATAGTGTGTCAATCAATAGGAAAACTCAGCTACCATGATATTTTCATTACACTTTACTTCATTATAGGATCTATTGTACAAATATTTGACTATGAAGTGTATGCTATAAACATGTTTCCTCTGAATTACTATAGAAGCAAATATGACAGAGAAAACAAATCTGCCCCATAACTTGCTTTAAATGTTAAACTTTCTATCTACTATTTGAACTTTAATTGGTAAAATTCGCTAACTCCCTGATATTTTGAGCAGAAGGCATAAAGGAGTATGTCCATCAAATGATGTAAGTTTGGATCATATATTAAATTAAATGTCTGTATTTATCCACGTCACATTGTGACGACTAATAAAATGTACAGACGGCATTAAAGACAAAAAATATTAAGGACCTAGTGGTTCTAAAATGGTATCTTTGCTAATTTCTGATCATTTTAAAGGTAACACGAGTTTGGTGAGATATTGCATCATCACTATTAGGAGGCCACAAGGGTCAGAAAATTAATATGGTGAATGTACAAGTTCTTTAAACAGAATTAAAAAATATGCTGTGAAAAATATTTACAGCACGCTGTGTGGGTAGCTGCACGTTAATAGCCGTTGCATGACAGAATAGAATAGAATAAGTCGATAGGAACGAGCCATTTGGCCCATTCTTGGTTCAATACCGAAGTCCCATGCCGTACATCAGAACAAGTAACATGGGGAAGATTGCAGATAATTTTTTGAACTATAAGGAGAATAGCTGTTATTCAATAGAAGCATGATAAACTGCGGTTTATTATTCAGTTTAGTATTATACCTATAGGAAGAGAAGCATCTTAGCTCTCTCGTTTATGATATTTTCGATGATGAGACTGGAATGTCAGACTTGTACGCGTACTAAGACTTTGAAATCATTATTGTGGATATGTTTCTGATCAGCTGAGCTGTGCAAAAACCGTAGTCTCGAACCCTTGCACGAGTTTGCTATCTTCAGCATACATGTCAACTTGACAACCACAGGCCTCTATTGCATATGTAGGTATAACAGTAATTTATATAAAAGTATATAAGAGTTCATACGAGCCTAGGTATGAGTAAAAACAGTAATGTGGCTAAGAATATGTTATATTACTAATTGTCCTTTGTATATATTGAAAAAAAATTGTATTATTATTTCAATCCTATTAACGTCAATTTTGGTCACGTCAGAATTGCGTATCTAAACTTAAGTCGAGATGTGAAATCTTCTTCTAGTTGCTCTAGGGAGCTTAATAGCTTAAATAAAAAGGAAATCTTCCATAGTGTTGTTGATACTTTACGTAATTTCAAGGGCAGAAGAGGAGTGATCTTGATGTCCTCGGAGAATATTCTAATGATAAATTCGACCATCTACTTGTTTTGGACTAAAAATAAATTCCGATTATACTTGACGGGAAAGAAAAGAGAGAAAATACATAAATAAGGTCACTCACCTAGCAAGAACATGTGTTCTGAGGTCTCCAATTCAAGAATGCCGTCTGTTGGGGTAAAAGTGAGAGCAGAAGATTATTCTTCCTGCATTTTAATTTTAATGCTTGTACATCGGTGTTAGTCACCAATTTTTTGGAAAAACTATGAAGAGTTTTGTGCGTCAGACACAATAAGATTACGAGTGTTTTGCGACTAACTATGAATATTTTGAGAGTGGTTTTTGCGGTTTTATTCTTTTTATTATTAATGATTTGGGCAGATACTACTATGAAATAATTACAAAACAATCCAAAAGAGAGAATGCAATGATTCAAAGTTTTCTTAAGAAAATAAATTCGAGCATTAGAAATTTCTAATTTCTTTTACTCAGTCATAAATAAGACTAAAAAGATGCTCTGCAGCTCTGTGTTCGTGGGTGATGAGTTACGTAGCTGAACGAATGGACTTCCCGGTCTCGTTTTTATTCATCTAAAACCGCTTTAGGTTGACCTAATTTCATTTCCATATGTTCATCTACCGAAACAACTTTATTTCGTTCAAAAATATCTTGTTTTCTGCTCAAAACAGAAAATTTCAATAAAACTCTGATGGACATCAGAATACACTGTCTATGTGAAGCGATTTCTGGCCATCCAAGCATGTCTTTTTATGTATCATATGACGATCAAGAGCTCTAGATATGAACGGGAGGAATGCTGAAGTGGCTCAATATTTTTGTTTGGCCAGTTATTACTGCATTATTAGACAGAAATTTATGGTATGCTAAAAATTCTATGAACGCATTTCTTTATTGGGACGCATTGAGGGCATGGTTATCGTATTCTGGTCGTATCGTATCTCTGTTTTCGTTTTCTTACTATTATCGTTGACTGAATTTCTATCGAATTATTACCGAAATTATTACTATTTTTGTTATATTCATTTTCATTATTCTTAACAGTATTATTACCATTATTAAACTATTATTGCTACAGTACGCAGTTATACCTATCATTCAGTGATGTAAATTTTCATGCAGCTCAAAACAGAGCTAAATTCATCATCTAGTTAGTAAAGAAACATTATTCCATAATCCTTTCTATAAGGAACGTTTTAGTCTACGAATGACATACCAAAAGTAAAATATTTGGTACTTACTTTTCTCCCTATTAGTGTTTCACTTGAATAGCGAGCGTGAATTTAATTCGATTGGCTCTCACGTCTTCCGTTTGACCGCCTGGGATACACTTTATTTAAGGAATGTCATCAATTTCAGGCTTGTGGAAAAGTAAGGTCACTCACGATCCCCAATTTCCCGTCCAGGAATTTAGGGCAAGGTCTGTAATCTATATATAGCCTAATTATTTGATTTTTCTTGGTGAAAGAACAAAATAAATCTCCGTCCTTTTCGACATCCTCGGTTCCCAGGGCCACCCTGTCTTGATAGCTCATATTTTACTTCTTACGTCTTTTACTCCCTTTAGAAATTCACGTCTCTCCCTCGGAGTCAAAGGTGGCGACCCTTGCCGGGTATATAAGGGACCGCGGGTAGGAGATCAGGCACAGTTGAACAGACACAGCCCAACTACAAACATGTATTCGGTGAGTGGCAAATTAAATCTCTTCAGAGGGTAAAGAGAACTGGTTATAACTCTTCAATATTAAAAAAAAATTAACATGTGGTTCATTAAATTGAACTTCAAGAGTTTCCTCAAATGTCGAAATAATCCTTCCCATTATATTTATGAAAACTCTTTGAAGAGTAATTTGTACCTACATAAGATCAGACTGTATAAATACCACTGTTCCCAAAATGAATGGGTATTTCACAAATTTTATTTTATCTGTTCCTGTACATATATAGAATAGAATGAGGCTATAGGAACGAACCTTCTGGCCCATTCTTGGGTCGGATAATTACTTCGATAATTATTCGGTTGTTTACCCAAGTCCCATGCCGTATTTCTAGCCGCGTTAACCATGTCGGCAGCGGGATTCGAACCCGGGTCTTTCTGCTTACACGCAGACTCGCGCACTAGTCGACCAAGCTGGCACAGATATATATTTAGAGTTAATATGTAGTATGGCTTACCTCATTATCATTAGTATTACAAAAGAAACTAACTGTATGATTTTCAAAGTTTTTCACAGAAACCGATTTGGATGAGCTTTAAATTTCAAGAATAAATTAAAAAATGTAACATAAAATTTTAGATGCTAGTTAATTTCTTAATGTTGTTGGCAACGATTTCGCAAAGCTATTATAATTATCCACTTTTTATCCCAGTATTTAGTTATACAGCTGAATAACGGGGATGTGGAAAGGTACAGCAGAATAACATTTCGGTTTTCTTGATTATTATCAGCTACACTGATGCAAAAATTCTTGGATGATCTCTAACAATGAAATTAAACTCAAAAAGAACTTCATATACTGTATGTCGGTGAGGATAAAGTTCAATATAAGATCATTTGAGAAAAGAAATTCTTATGCAAATAGATTTTACCATACCATCTGGTATGCCCCTATTTTGTGAATGACGTACTTTTCAAGGTACATACCAAATTAAATTATCTTTCCTTAATTATGAATAAGATATTAAATTTTCACACGTCAACTCAAATGCACCTCTCTATATCAGTTATGGAGTGCGTGTTGTGGATGTTACTCACCGGAATGTGAATTACGAACAACTTGTTCTGTGCTGAGTAAAGAGTGTGGCGAGTCAAATGAAGTTTTTATGGGAGTTTAACACAATGCTAGTTCTCCTCGGATTCCAATAAAATCAATGAAGTTTAATGGCTGTTGAACTTCACAAAATACAAATTAGGAACAGAATGATGAAATAAAGTGGTATATACTATATCATCTATCTCCGTATGTTTCTTCAGGATTTATGCATCTGAGGCGCCAGACTCTCCTGGCTATGAGTTGTTAGTGGAATAATATCTTGAAAAAACTTAATAGCAGCCAGCGTGAAAAAGTGCTTGATTTTTGTGATTTCTAAGCTCTCACAAAAGTCGTGTAGCAAAATGAGCAAGAAACCCAAAGC